>JACEEZ010008075.1:0-107500 GCA_016584305.1 Chionoecetes opilio
GAGAGAGAGAGAGGAGAGAGGGAGAGAGAGGTATTTTTAAATCTCCAATGGGATTATATCTAACCTTGACCATATACTCGGGGAACTCAGGTCGAGTGAGATTTTAAGGGTTAAATATGGAAAACCGGGAATTTGCCGAAAAACCCCCCCCCCCCTCCCCTCACTACCGAAAATCCAATAGCGCTCGTCTATGGGAAGAAAGTCTCCACCAGAAGGAGGGGCTTATATTTATTTTGATATGAGAGAGAGTATAGTAAGGAATGTGGGCTGGCCAAAGCCGTGACTGAGAGCAGACGACCGCTATGAGCGGCGAGGGGTGAGGGACTGAGAGATAGACTAGTCAAAGCCCCGGGGCTGGATTGGCTGACTCACTGCGCTGAAATGTCAAAAGTCGCTCATTCGGCTGGCCGACCCTACTATATGACCCTGGTTACAGGTACACTACGGAAAATTTACTCTTTAAATTAAGCTTTCAGAATTCTTGTTAACAACGCGAAGGGTTTGGTGGTTGCAGTTATACGCCCAATCTCAAATCCTTAACTTTCTTTTTAAGATAAGTAAGTACCGTAAGTACACTTCAAATCCCAACCAAAAAACCAAATTTAGTTTCGTATTGAACATTTTTTTTCGAGGTCGGGAGGGAAGGGGAGAGAGGGGATGAGGTGGAGGATTGGGGGATTAACCCTCAAGAAACGCGGGGGAGGGGAGGAGTTATGGCATCAAGAAAGTCACTCACTCAGTAACCTTATAGCCTTTCCTTCATCATATCGGGGTTCTTCATATATCGTACAAAGTGCCATGAAAAAACATATAAATAACCCACTCAGTCCTACACACACGATTAATGGAAGAAATATCACAAGGAAACATGATGACACAGAAGATGGCTGGCTAATCACGGAAGAAGCGGGCTCAGTGAGCCTCATGCACCTCGCTTCCGGCCTGCTTCCGGCCTTAACACACCACAACACAAAGGGTTAACGCTATAGTTTGATACGCGAATCCTTTCAATGCGTTACACACAAAACCCCGTAAGAGTAACGGCAGACCACTCGTCCTGCACACGGTGCCGCCACCACCATCGACGCCGAGCCTCCAGCCTCCCGCCTTTAAGTTCACGAGGCAGTACCAAACGACTCGCAAAGCCTCGACACTTTAGTTTCATTTCACAGTATTCTCCTTGATTCTTGTACTGTGACTTCCTTAACTCTGTGTCTATCGTGAGCTTTAAGGTCCTATTTGATGACAGTAAACGTGCCAGATATATGTAGGCCTATACCTTGATATTTGCAATAACTATGATCACAATCACTTCTCTAATTAACTGCTTCAATTGTTTCGAAGTGTCTCTGAGATGTATGAAAGAGAGAGGAGAGAGAGAGAGAGAGAGAGAGAGAGAGAGAGAGAGGAGAAGAGAGAGAGAGAGAGAGAGAGAGAGAGAGAGATGAGAGAGAAAAAAATATATATCTATATATATATATATGATATATATATATATATATATATATATATATATATATATATTATATATCATGTTCAATTTGTTAATGTTCATTATTTTGGAGACAGAAAAATAAGAAGATTAAATCAAATTCCCGAGTCGGAAATTTGATTTAATTTTGTGTGTGTGTGTGTGTGTGTGTGTGTGTGTGTGTGTGTGTGTGTGTGTGTGTGTGTGTGTGTGTGTGTTGTGTGTGTGTGTCAGTGGCGTAGCTACGGGGGGTGGGCATGTGCCCCCATGAAAAATCCGGTGGCCCCCCACTGCCAGAGGCATCAGAATGCCCCTGCGCTCCGTTTACCTAGTGCCCCCCTCTCCCCAGAGCTGGGCACTAAATACATTAAATGTATTTAAATACTAAATACTAAATACATGGGAGAAATGTATTTAAATACGAAATACTAAATACATTTTACGAATGTATTTAAATACTAAATACTAAATACATCAATTATTGCATTTAGATACATTTGTAAATACATTTTAAATTCACACAAATTTTAACATGTCCGAAAAAAATAGATTTCCTTAGGATTTCTTAGATATTAGGTTTCCTTAGAAATTTCCTTCTCAGGCCTCAATTTCCTAAAAATATGGAAATTTCCTTGAAAGTGGAAACACTGGTTCACTGTAACATCAGGGTTGCCAGATAGTTGGGCGGATTTATGACCAAATTAACTGAAAAAAAATGTATTTACATTTTTATATTATGAGTATTTAAATACAATGTATTTAAATACTCAAAAAAGTATTTAAATACTGTATTTAAATACATGACAACCAATGTATTTATAAATACATTTCTAAATACACATATGTATTTAAATACGTATTTAAATACAAAATGTATTTAAATACTGCCCAGCTCTGCCCCCCCCCCCCCTCCCTTATTCAGCTGTGCCGCCCCAGGTACCCCCCTATTGATAAATACCTGGCTACGCCACTGGATAAAACCTAAAAGGAAGGAAGATAATAGTCTACACTCTACAGGCTAGTAGTGACAAGCTATAAACACAACGTCACTGATGCACATTGATTATTGAAGGTAACAACGAAGGATGGAAGCTTCAGTATTAAAGTGAAAGCCTTAAGAGCGAAGAACATAAAACGGAACTTACAGTGTGAATAGACGAATTGATTTCCTTTTCTAAATTTGCTTATACCTCGTTTAAAGGGACCGTCCGGTCAATTTTCTTAATGATTTTTTGAAAAATATCACAGATCGCAAAATCCTCATACTGGCCTATAAAATACATACATCTAGCCATAGACCACTGTATACCTGGACTGTTCACGCGACAATGTTTTGAATTGCGGGGCTGCATAGGGGCCCGGGGGGCGCCCGACAAAGAGATATAGTGGTCTATGGACTATCATATAGACTGGTTTATCAGTATATATGGTATACTGTAATCTTCGTAAATGTTTGTTGTATAATATTATCAAATAAAAAACAGTAAAACACGCTAAAGAAATGCCATTACGAGACTATGAAGAAATATGCATGAATTTAATATTCATTTAAAACTCTTCGCCATTTAAAACTTTGCGAGTCAACTTTTATCATGAAGGGTATCAATAGAAGCGCAATTTTATTAGCTTTCCATTGATGTATTTCGTTATCTGATAAATTAAATAGAACCATGCATAAATTAGCGTTAAATAAAATAATAAAATCATCAATCGGGAAATTTTCCCGATTGATGATGTTATTTTATTTACTTATATATTTCGTTTCTGATAAATGAATTAGTACCATGTATAAATTAGCGTTGCCTAAATAAATAACCTCATCAATCGGGAAAATTACCCGATTGATGATTTAATTTATTTAGTTAACGCTAATTTTTGCATGGTTCTAATTCATTTATCAGATAACGAAATATAGCAATGGAAAGCTAATAAAATTGCGCTTCTATTGATACCCTTCATGATAAAAGTTGACTCGCAAAGTTTTAAATGGCGAAGAGTTTGAAGTGAATATTAAGTTCATGCATATTCTTCATAGTCTCGTAATGGCATTTCTTTAGCGTGTTTTACTGTTTTTATTTGATAATATTATAGAAAAAACATTTACGAAGATTACAGTATATCATATATACTGATAAAACCAGTCTATATGATCCCGTATATATATATATATATATGAATCCGAGAGGCCCTCCGACTTTGGGCCCTTGCGCGACAGGCCGATATTCCGTGCGCAGTCCAGGTATATAGTGATCTATGATCTGGCCTATGACAACGCTCCCATAAAGTGTTTTAAAGTAAAAAGTGCAGTGCATAAATGTATACGCCTATATACGACTATATACAGTGGCGGCTCGTGATAAAATACAATGGAGGGACTGCAAGCTTCACACAACAGTAGGATACACAAATTTTACCTATCTCAGGTATGAGTTGTAGTTGATGTTCACGGATTTCAGGGCATGGTAGTAGTGGTGGTGGTAGAAGGGATGGTGGGGGTGGTAGTGTTGGTAGTAGAGGGGATGGCTGAGGTGGTGATGGTAGAATTACAGTATTACTTGAAAATAAAGTCGGTACCGCTTGATTTCAGTCTTTTCATTAATGTCAGCTGGGATAAGTTGATGTTTGCAAATACTTCACTGGATTCTCCATCGTCATAGGGTAATTAAAGAAAGCACGATTAACCACACCGTCTACACGCACTGTAAACACGAGAGTGACAAAACATAGCTGCCTCGACTGCAGCTTGTTTTTTACAAATGGCGCAGCGGCGGCGCAGACAGAATCGTACAGCAAATATGGAAGTAAACTTAAATTTTGGTCTGGTTTAATTAATTAAATGAAAATTCACTTAGTAACATATTGAAAATAATTAAATAACATATTGTTACACCCGCGGAGAGGTGTCTGTGTGTCTATGTGTGTTTGTCGTGGTCGGTGTGTGTTGGGGTAAGCAGTGTCTGTATGTCTGTGTGTAGGAGCAGCGTGGCATTAGTTGCACACGGCACCAAGCACCCTGTTGCACCCGGCAACACACCACTCTGGTAGGTAGCGGCACGGTCTTCCCGGAAATGCAGCCACGGGATTGGCTGGCTAGCTGGCGGCGGGAAGTGAGGGGAGACAGCGCGAAGAGGAGGGACGCCGCGGGGGGTCAGTGGGGCGAAGGATAGGGTTGAGACAGGACCTCCGTCAGGAGCTCCGGTGCGCGCGGGCGTGCCGTGGGCGTGAGAAGCCCGCCGCCTGGGTAGCTGAGTAGACAGAGCAGAGCGGGAGAGGCACCAGGGAGGTGCTTGGAGAGAGCGGCGTGGCGGCGACCACAGCGCCGCCCTGGGTGTATCTGCAGCGCTCCTTTCAGGAGAATCGTCAGCGTAAGCCAGTGCCTTGCATGAAGTCGTACTGTGTGTTGTGTTGCCTCTCACGTAAGGCCTCGAGTGTGTGTTAGAGAACCATTTTAGACAGCGTGACCATGTGAGTTCTGTGTTCACTCTCTCCACCTTCAGGAACTGAGTACTGTGTATTGTGACTTTCCGCCATTAAATGTAGAGTGTATTACATGTGTGTCAGTGTCTCTTTCCTCCATGTGATTGACTACGTGTTATACACCAATACTCGCCTTCAGGTCTTCTACCAAACCTCCGTCAGGAGTTAAGGGGTTACGTGGGGCGCCCT
This sequence comes from Chionoecetes opilio, assembly GCA_016584305.1. NCBI lineage: Eukaryota > Metazoa > Arthropoda > Malacostraca > Decapoda > Majidae > Chionoecetes > Chionoecetes opilio. Next base: position 5,138 of record JACEEZ010008075.1, read on the forward strand.
TTGGGGTGATAAGAAAGGTGAGTCTGAGCCCATGCGTAACAATATAATGACTTTTTATTATGATATATTTGTTAGTGTATCAATTCTGCTGTGTCTCTAAAGGTATCATACACCTGGCAGTGAGTCTATGGGGGTGCTGCAGCTCCCGCAGCCCTATGCCACGAGCCGCCACTGTCAGTAGTGACAAGCAGCGGCAACTTGACGTCAATCCTCCGTAGACCCGCTGGTACGTATTTGTAAGTGGGAATATTCATTTCATATTATATATATTAACTCAGTAATATACATAGTATCTCAATATCGGTACCATCACTATTAGTAGGCCTGTTCAAGCTATTAAAAATTGTTAAAAAAGTTTTTATAATAGTTTATAGAAATTATCATATATCAGTTTATTTCAAATATTTCCAGCTTAATCAGGAACACCCAGAGATACATAGAAATAAAGATGAGATACGTATATAGGAAGGAGTTTACATGGAAAAAGGTTATCAGTTAGTCTATGTGTGTAGCTATAGTAGCATATAAAAATAACAATTGATTAACCGAGCAAAGATTACGGGATAACACAAGGTCATATTTTCCCTTATTTCAATAATTTCCAACATTTATCAACACATATCAATACTCAACGGTACACCTAATATGGAATATGTAGATGAGGGAGTTAACATGGATAATATCATGATTTAGAATAGAATATCTTTTGAAATAATTTCCAGATATCAATGCACTAAACTGCCAGACGTACGATAGCCATTACAAAGGGTTAAAAAACCCACAAAAGGCCTAAATTGTCACTCTTAACAGTCGATAACATAATGAGAACTTAGTTATAACATGTTTTCGCTCCTTCATTATATCGAAATAGACTGAATAATATAAATAATTGCAGTACGACACGTTTTTTTAGGAATTCCTCGACCGCACTGACGGCGCTGTGTCAGACAGGTCACAGTGAGAGTGAGTGAAATCAGTTAGTGGGAAAACGCACAAGTGAGTGGATGTTGTTATGTGGTTCGCCACAACCTATATCCTTCTACATGGCTGCTCAGTGTTCCACGTACAACCACCAGCATGTAAACCCAATAACAACATTTTTTTTGTACTTATGAAATAAGCAATGTCTGTAGCAATTATAATCTCCTTTTCATCGTATTACTGGATAATGACATAGGAATATTTCTGGTTAAATTTTCTAAGCATATTGCATATATAGTAATGTTTTTAAGTGTTGAACAGCCCATTAGTCTATTAATCGGCTAATGGGCTGTGCAACACCCCTTAAAACATTACTATATCTGCAATATATTTAGAAAGTATAACCATAAATATTCCTCAATCAGTTAATATAACAGCGGCAAATGGTCATATGCTCTACGGCGGGCCGCTGGGAGCGGCCCGCCGGTGAGTCTCTGAACAAATCCCCAGCGGCCCTACGTCGTACACTTCCGTTGGGCCGCCGGTGTATTTATTACATACGGAGGGCCTCCGGAGGCCCTACGTCATTGTGTTTGCTGGGAAGTCAACCCGTGGACAACTCAAACTCATGTTCAAGATGGAGAGTAGAAGTCAACAAAGGCGGCGCCACCTGTGCAATCCTGAGGAAGACAGGTCAACTACCGCGCCTGTGATAGCGTCATAGGCCATCACCAGGGCTCATATAGTGTTCCCCAAGGGATCCTCGCAGCCCTAAAACAAGAACAAGAACAAGAACAAAGGCAGCGCGAGTGTGAGGTAGGAAGTGTATCTTGTGTGGCTGTGGTGTATTATTATCACTGTAACATATCGTTGTTATGCGAGATCCCTGTTCAGTTGACCTGCGCATGCACGGCGCCGCGTCAACACAACAGCAGTGACCGTTAAGTTAGGTAAAGGTCAGGTTAGTTTAGGGTAATAAGCTTTTACCTGTTTCTGTACACTTGGTGTATACCCAATGCGGCCGCGGGCCCCATGCGGCCGCCTACGGCAATATAAGTAACTTTTAGGGGGTAATAGTGAGGTTAGGTTAGTATCTTTTAGGGGGTTATGTTAGGGTTAGGTATAGTAACTTTTAAGGGTTATAGTGATGTTAGGTTAGTAACTTTTAGGGATTATAGTGAGATTAGGTTAGTAGCTTTTAGGGGTTACAGTGAGGTTAGTCTAGTAACTTTTAGGGGTTATAGTGAGGGTTTGGTTAGTAACTTTTAGGAGTTATAGTGAGGTTATGTTAGTAACTTCTTCTTCTTCTTCTTTTCTTTTCTTTTTCTTTTTTTTAACATCACAAAGAACTGGCCGAGGGCACAACAAAAAATGGGTAACACAAAGCCCGCTTGGTTGCCAGTCCCTATAAAGAAGACAGTAAGAGAATAAAATAAAATAGAGGGGTGAACCAATTTAGTTCGGGAGGTGTCTTGTTACTCCTCTTTTGAAAAGATTTAAGTCATAGGAAAGTGGAAAAATAGAAACAGGAAGAGAGTTCCAGAGTTTACCAGTGAAAGGGATGAAAGAGTTAAAGATACTGATTAACTCTGCATTAGGAAGATGGACAGAATAGGGATGAGAATGAGTAGAAAGTCTTGTGCAGCGAGGCCGCGGGAGGGGGGGAGGCATGCTGTTAGCAAGTTCAGAAGAGCAGTGAGCATGAAAATAACGGTTTGAAGAGAGCAAGAGAAGCAAACATTGCGGCGGTGATTTAAAGATTGAAGACAGTCAGTCAGAGGAGGGGAGTTGATGAGACGAAAAGTTTTTGACTCAACCCTGTTTAGGAGAGCTGTATGAGTGGATCCCCCCCAAAAACATGGAGACATACGCCATACATGGGCGGAATAAGGCCCCTGTAGAGAGCAAGCAATTGGGGGGGAGAAAAAAAAGGACGCAGACCCCAAACAGCACACTAACTTCTTAGAAGCTGTTTTAGAAGAGATGAGATGTGAGATTTCCAGTTCGTTTTTTAGAAAAGGATAGTCCTAGAATGTTCATTGCAGAAGAAGGAGACAGTTGGTGCATTGAAGACGAGGGGATAGTTATCTGGTAGGTTTTGTCGAGTAGATAGGTGAAGAAATTGGGTTTTTGAGGCATGAACAAAACAAGGTTTGTTTTTCCCCCAATCAGAAATTATAGAAAGATCAGAAGTTAGGCGCTCGGTGGCATCTCCGTGAATCACTTAGTTCCTTTTGGGAGTTGGACGTCTAATAAACGACGTTGAAAAAGCAGGGTAGAATCATCAGTGTAGGAGTGGATAGGGCTTGGAGTTAGACTTAGAAGATCATTAATGAATAATAGAAAGAGAGGGGGTTTGATAGGACAGAACCGGGGGAACCCCACTATTGATAGATTTGGGAGAAAAAACAATGTCCGTCTACAGTAGCTGCAATAGAAGGGTTTTTGAAAGGAAACTAAAGATGAAGGTACAGAGAGAAGGATAGAAACCGAATGAGGGTAGTTTTGCAAATTAAAGATTTGTGCCAGACTATCAAAAGCTTTGATATGTCAAGGGCAACAGCAAAAGTTTCACCGAAACCCCTAAAGGAGGATGACCAAGATTCAGTTTGGAAGCTAGAAGATCGCCAGTAGATCGCCCTTTACGGAAACCCGTACTGACGATCAGATAGAAGATTGTGAGCAATAGAGTGCTTAAGAATCTTCTTATTAAGTATAGATTCAAAAACTTAGAAAGGCAGGAAGTCAAGCTATAGGACGGTAGTTGAAGGATTAAAAACGGCCCACCCTCCTTGGGAAAACAGGTTAAAATGTGAGCAAACTTCCAGCAAGAAGGAAAGGGGGAAGTAGATAGAAAAACACGGAAAAGTTTGACCAGGAAAGGGTGCAAGCACAGAAGCACAGTTTTGAGAACAATAGGAGAGACTCCGTCAGGACCGTAAGCCTTCCGAGGATCTAGGCCAGAAAGGGAAAAGAAAACTCTTTCCGAAGGATCTTAATGAAAAGATAATATAGTCAGAGGGTGAATGAGAAGGAGGAACAAGCCCTTCATCAACCAGAGGGGAATTTTTAGCAAAGGTTTGAGCGAAGAGTTCAGCTTTAGAAGTAGATGAGACAGTGTGGAGCCATCTGAGTGAAGCATAGGAGGGAAAGATGAAGAAGAAAAAGGTTAAGATGTTATTAGCTAGATGCCAGAAGTCACGAGAGGAATTTGATTCAGAAAGATTTGACATTTCTATGAATGAAAGAGTTTTTGGTAAGTTGAAGTAAAGATTTGGCATGATTACGGGGAGAAATATAAAGGACATAAATTTCAGGAGATGGATGCTTACGGTACCGTTTGTGAGCCACCTCTCTTATCTCGGACAGCAAAGAGAACAGCAGAGTTAAACCAAGGTTGACGGGCTTTAGGATTAGAGAAAGTGTGTGGAATGTACGCCTCCCTGCCCGAGACTATGACCTCGTTATACGCTCTGCACAAAGAGATGGGTCTTTGACATGGAAGCAGTATCATTCCATGGAATAAACAGGAGTAGTACTGCCTTAGGCTTCCCCCTTAGCTGAGTTGAAGTGCCAGAAGCACTCCCGCTTAGGTGGGTCCCGAGACGGACCGGAGCGATAGGACAGGTTAAGAAATAAGATTGTGATCGGAGGAACCCCAACGGAGAGAAAAGTTTCACAGATGGTTAGAAGTTAGGGCAGAAGGGTTAGTAGTTTGGAAAAGATCAAGAATGTTGGGCGTGTCTCCTAGGCGGTCAGGAATACGAGTAGGGTGCTGCACCAGCTGCTCTAGGTCTTGGAGGATAGAAAAGTAGTAGGTTTGTTCACTAGGTTGGTCAGTGAAAGAAGATGATAACCAAAGCTGGTGGTGAACATTGAAGTCCCCAAGAATGGAAATTTTTGCTAAAGGAAAATGAGATGAGATGTTTCTCCACTTTGATGTTAAATAGTCGAAGAAATTTTACATATTTAGAGGATTAGGTGAGAGATATACGCACAGATAAATTTAGTAAGAGAGTGACATGAAGTCGAACCCAGATGGTAGAAAATTCGGAAGATTCAAGACCCTGGGCACGAGAGCAAGTGAGTCATTGCGCACATATACGCAACAGCCAGCTTTGGATTGAAAAATGAGAATAGAGACAGTAAAAGGAGACAGAAAAAGGTCTGCTGTCGTGCTCACAGACAGCTGAGTTTCGGTGAGGAAAAGAAGATGAGGTTTAGAGGAGGAGAGATGATGTTCAAAAAGAGAGAAAGTTAGATCTAAGGCCGCGAATGTTGCAGAAGTTTAAGGAGATAAGGCTAGAAGAAGTATCAAGACACCTCGAGGGCGTCATCTTGAAGACTGTCCCACCTGGGGATATTTTTGTTCCCCCCCATTTATAGTGAGGTTAGGTTAGTAACTTTTAGGGGGTTATAGTGAGGCTAGGTTAGTATTTTTTAGGGGTTATAGTGAGGTTAGGTTAGTAACTTATGACATATCTTATGTTTAACATATAGTTATATATGTTAAACATAACGTACAATAAAAATATACGTATAACAATAGTTTGCTCCGCGCGACTGCCCTCTACGTATATATGTGTATAATACGGGCGGCCGCATGGGGTCGGCGGCCGCTTTGGGGTGGCAAACCGTATATTTAAACCCAAACCCTGACCTGACCTTTACCTAACCTTAACGGTCAGCAGGGACCGTTAGGTTAGGTTAGGCAAATAAGCGTACTTTCTAGTGTTTGCTCTCCCCCTTCCCTAAAACAAGTTTGGGGACCTGTGGAAAATGTGGGGGTTTTGGAGTGGGAAGCAAATAATGCGTCGGAAAACAAAATTTTTGGATTTATGTAAGAGAGCCAAAATTCCCTAGATCTAGGTTAATTTTCCTAGATCTATGAAAATTTAACCTCCCCTCCTAGCGGAGGAGCTCCGTCCCCCTCGACCTCCCGGTTATCAAAACCGATCCAAAGCAAATTTAAATTAACCTAGCGGGGGGCTCTGCCCCTCGATCCCCCGATAATCTAACCTAACCGAACTTTTTAAAACCTAACCAAATTTAACCAAAACCCTAGCAATAATCACCCGCTAATTTAACCGAGCCTTCTAACGGGGGGGCTTCCCCCCCCTAGACCCCCAGTGTAATGCCCGTTATTCGGAAGAGATAGGATGGGAATTCTCATCATACAATTCCCGGGTTATCCCGTAAGAAATTCAATTTTTTAGTTTTCTCGTTTAATTTATCTTATTTCTCTCATTCTCATTCTATCTTCCTTCCTTCCCTTTCCTTTCACCCCCCCCCCCCCCGACATTCCGGATACGAGTCAACTTTCGTGGGAAAATTATTTCGCGATCATCGATAACTAAGAGGTTCAAAACTTTCATCCCCCCCTCACCCCCCTATCAGATCAAGGAACACTCCTAGATTTTTAAATGTCTTCAAAATAGTCACCATAGTGAAAGATCACGGTCATACATGGATGTGTTAGTAAAGTTATTCGCTAAATTGAAAGTCTACCAAATTTCTATACAGACTCCACTACCTCGTCTCTAAACAAAACGCGTTCGCCCTGCTTGAAACGAAACCCAATAACACTTTCCCGGGATATTAGAGTAAAAATATTAAATTCTTCTATATCAAAGTAACAGAACTGTATTATAGGCCGCCATTTCACATGTATACTTGTTTCATTAGTTAATTAGTCATTCAGGGTATATAAGCTCTTCAGGAGAGGCCAATATCATAGAATTCGAACATTCCCTTTCACCCCAACTTCACCTTAGCTCCCAAAGAGGAGTCAGTCGTCTCTACACTTCATTGTAGGTAAGACCTCGGCACCTCGCTCCTGTTTCACCCCTTCCTTGTAAAATTATATCTATCTATATTTCTATATATATAGGTACAGTTCAGTTCACTAACGCATAGAAAGCCTCCCCCATCCTTATAAGTGTTATTAACGCGAGTCGTCTCTACACTTCTTTGTAGGCTTCGACGGGGATGTCTCGACTCCTTCTTCTCCAGAAACCAGGCCACATGGTACAGTGAATCCCCACACCAACTCATTACTCTCACATTTTCTCCCATATATATATATTCCATGTAACCTATAGTGCCAGTGATACGGACATAGGTGGTAGTTCTAAGAATGATTCTGTGAGGGTTTATGCTCTAAGAGCTTGCCCGTTCCAAATTAGAGTTTATGGATGTGTCTAAGATCTAAAAACAGAAATAATGTTTCATGGTGAATAAATAGGATGATGTTTCAAATATATTTCTTGTGTTTATTGCAAAAAACCCCAGGTGACTATTCCGCGTGTTGGGATAATACTTCCCACAATTCCAAAAGAGTTTTTCAGCCTTACTCGTATAATACTATATTTCTCCCCGATACCATTAAAATTTTTCATGTATATTCACGTGCTCAGGGAGTAAACCAGAGAACTACTCGCTTGAGCTGGGGCAGAAAATTCCCCTTAACTCATACCCTTTCCCCTTAACCTAAACTCCTACCCCTTCCCCTTAAATTCATCCCCATTTCAGTACTCTCCGCAGCGAGAAGTTTTCATACTATAATCACATAGTAAAGTCATAAGACTAGTTTTGAATTCTCAATTCAAGTTGTAATCAATGAAAAATCATAATCAATTAATATCATTCAAATAACAAAGGCACCAGGTATAAACTTCTTCATAGGAAGTTCTGGCGACACACTGGTGACTAAAGCGGTGGAATGTTATTTCCTACAAATAACAGCAACAGAATCTCACCTTGGGGAAAATAGCTAAATAGTCAAAAATTCAGGAAACATGTAAAAAAATCTCATTGTTAGGACAGTCAACTTCCCAAATCATTGGGATGTCCAGGAACTGAAATTAGGATTTCAGAGCTTCGGGATGAAGGGCAAATTCCTTTTTTTTCTCAGATGAGACTAAATAGTGTCCTGATATGGCCACATTATCTGTGCATTTTGTGGTTAGGTAGCAATGTTATTGACGATAGCATGGATCCCGGCTCTCTTGCTTACCCTATCAAGGAAATTACGCGCACAATAGAGAGGAATTGTGGGGCGGTAGTGGGGCATCTGCTTAATAGAACCATGCATTTATCAGAAAAGAGAACCACATTATTAGTCACGGGAAACCCGAGTGTTTTTCTATTGACCGACGGAACACGGGAATCGAGTCCCTCCCTGTGTCTATAAAAAGGTGTTTCTCCAGCGTCATCATGAGTTGTGAAGATACCATATTCCCCGAGATGAAAACGAAGGAGGAGGAGGAGGAGCAGGCAGAAAGAATAAGACGGTTAAAAGATTTAGTGGAAGAAATAAGAGCTGCGAGAATGAAGAGAATTGAATTATGGTCACAGGAAAAGCAAACGAACCCTTTCCAGGCCCTCAATTATCCACGGATAGCGTGAAAGAGGAAAATCAAACGAACCCTTTCCCATCCCCCTCAATATCCACGGATAGCGTGAAAGAGGGACTTATAAAAACCTCGAGATATTCCAGTATTAGAGTTACATCAACTACAAGGCCTTGACGCAACGGCCCGCCTCCAAATGTTCTTTGAATTAATAGAACAATGTAGCTCAAGCGACGCAACACGCATCCAAATTGCAAAAGGGAGAGTGTGTTCAGAACTCTCAATTTTAATTCACAGCTATCAAACGAACCATAAAGTAGAGATTTGGGGCGACACTTAGAAATCTTTCGAGACCGAGTTCACCACCGAAGTGAGTGTGATAGAGCCTGGCAGGCAGTGGAGACAATGAGCTACGACTGGGGGGAATCTCCTCAAGCTTTCACACATCGTTTTATTTGCCAACATGCGGTGATTGCGACAAAACTCCCAAATGAAAAATTCCCGACCGTGATAAGACAATAAAGAGAAAAACTGTGGTACGGCCTACCAGTCGCGTCGCGAGAAAAACTAGAAGGATTCCTGGATGAAGGATTCCCTTAAAAAATTCATAGACCGTCTCGAGTACGAACGCCAAACTGCTCGAAGAGAGACACACTCCAAAGGTTAATATGACCCCAGCACAAAAAGCAAGAAGGAAAAGTGCTAGACGAAAAAGAAACAAATAGTTTCATACTTTTCCCAAAAACTCCGAGACCACCAAAGACGAAGTGGAAAGTCTAGAACAACAAATCCAAGAACTAAAGGCCATTTTGGCCCCCAAGTGAAACTAGAAAAAAATCATCCCCCCACGCGAGTCCTTCACGGAGGGAACATTCACTCAAAAAGTATTGCGCTTATTGTCAATCAAAAAAGCAAAAACCTTCCGGAGTGCTGGAAAAAACCCTCCGCTAGGTCATTGTTTCGACTGTCGAAAAACCCGGTTCCCGGAGGGGAGATCGAAATTGTCCTGGACGGGCCCAGGCAAATAGTCCTCAACATCAAGTCAAACTCAAAACCCTAGACAATTATCATGACTAGCGGTGACGATTTTTCACTCACTATCCACGTAAATAAAAGGGGAAGATAACAGAAGCGATAGTAGACACAGGGAGTGGTTATACTTTAATCAAAGAATGTACAGCAAAACGGATCGGAGGGGAAATAAATAAACGCCCGGAATCCCCCTCACCTCGTGGGAATCACAGATACCCCGTTGAAATTTCGGCATGATAGGGGCAGAAATTGAAATCGGTGACGGACAAAAGTTTAAAAAGTGTTTCCGTTATCCCAGACTCGTATCTCAACGGCGATGTACTTCTTGGGTGTGACACCCTCACAAAAGCCACTCTCACCGGGGAGGGAAAAAAGTAGAGCAATGCGCTGGGGTGACACCCCCATCCCCGTGAATCACATCCGTCGAAAAAGAAACAAAATCAAAAGAATACAACAAAAACCCGGTGGAAGTCGTGAAACAGCCACAAAACCCCTTCACAGATAAATCTTCTCACTCCTGTGAAAATAAACCCTTACCACTCCAGTTTCAAGCGGGTTTAACGTAAATGATTTACCAGGTTCTAACCCCCTTTGGGTCTACCGCGGGAAAAGGTTAGCAAAAATAGTTACCCTTACTTAGTACAGTGTCAGCAGAAATTTCAATTTACATTCCCTTCACGAATAATACCAAGAAGGAAAAGGTTTTGTGCAAAGGTACTAAAATCGGGTCATACGACAAAGTGGAAATTCCTCACGCGAACACAATCAATTCCATTCATGAAGTCCACAATGACTAATACCGGTAAATGATAAAGCACAGCCGAAAGGAACTCGAACCCAAAGGTTAAAAGAATTAATCAAGGAAAAAAATGGAACACCTGACTTTTTCAAAAACAACAAGAATTACAACAAGTAATTCTAGAAAATGATCCGCTTTTCATCCTAGACCAAAACGAATTAGGTCTCATAAATGGTTCCTCCGGGTTTCATAAAAAAGGTGGAGACCCTCAGCCCAGTCGAGGACCTTCGTACCGTTATCCGAAAAGGGCCAAGGAACAAATTTCACATATGCTTCAAGATATGGAAGAAAGAAATATCATAGAAAGATCCACGGCTGCGTGGTTATCACCGATCGTCTTGGTAATAAACCGGATGGTAGTAAGAGAATGTGTTAGACTATCGACACATAAATAAACATCTGGGCCACAGACATTTATCCTCTTCCACGATTGGAAGAATTGGTAGAACAAGCCGCTGGTCAAAAGTATTATGTCACCTTAGACATGCGCGAAGCATATTTCCAGAATTACTCGATGACAAAAGCCGCGATCTAACCCCCTTCAGCGACGGTGTCACCTTATATCGTTTTCGACCCCTACCATTCGGGCTAAACTGCTCACCCGCTATATTTTCCAGGCGGATGGCTTCCGTATTAACTCCCCTCCTTCAGAAGGGATGGTTAAAAAAAACTACCTGGACGACTTAATTCTATGGGTCCTACTTTTCCCTCTTCTTTGGAACGTCTTAATCAGCTCTTCGAAGTCCTTACTACAAATGGGGTGGAAACTTAACCTCAGTAAGTGTACTTTTGGACTTAAAGAAGTCACTTTTTCTCGGTCATCGGATCTCAGCCGAAGGAAGTAAGCCGGACCTAAAAAACGTGGAAGCCGTTTCAAAAAGAAAGCTCCCAAACGGTCAAGGAAATCCGACGTTTCTTAGGGATGTGGGGGTTTCTATAGGAAACATGTTCCTTCGTTCGCGAAAAATTGCAGCTCCACTTACAAATTAACAAAGCCCACGTCACTTTCACCTGGACGGAGGAGTGTCAACATGCGTTCGAACATCTCAAATCGTGCCGATAAATGCGCCTGTCTGGTAAGGGCACAAATTCGTGAACCTTTCATTCTTACAACAGACGCGAGTAACACTCACGTCGGAGGGGTTCTAAGTCAAGTTCAATCAAACGGTTCCAATTGCCCCATTGGGTATTCTCCAGAAACTAAATTCTTGCGAAACACGTTAATCCGCCACCGACAAAGAAAACGTTGGGCCCTAGTTCTCACCTGTAGAAATTTTCCCTCATTATCTATGGGGCTCTAAATTCTCAATTGTCACGGATCAAACCCAAACCCCCCACCCGTATTTTTAAAAGAAAACTAAATCTCCCCGGATGACCAGGTGGATCCTAGAAAATGCGCGAATATAATTATGAGATAAATACCTGAAAGGCAAAGATAATTCGTCGCGGACCATCTGTCGCGTCCAGTTGGGATGAAACCCGCCGACCCGAGACTACATGGTTGGGACTAAACCAACCACAATTCATTCTACGTCAAAGGGAAAAACCCGTGTGGAAAGAGTTGGGGGAATATGTGGAGGGAGGTTTAAAATTCCTACCAAACGCATACCGAAAGCCACTTTGGATCAGTTTACGGGAATAAATGACATACTATATTATGTTCGAGAAAAAAACCCATGGGAGTCTACAGTATGTCCTCATAATTCCTCGTAGTATGAAACCCGGGCTCGCTCTCCAACATGCGCATGAATTATCAGGTCACTTAGGACAAAAGAAAACCATCAAGAAAGCCGAGGAGCTATACTATTGGGCAAATCTGAAAGTAGGTGTGTGTGAGTATGTCAAAAATTGTGTAAAATTGCCAGAGATTCAAAGGAAGTAGAGGGTTACAACAACCTGGAAGGAATTACCCCCAGTAGATAAACCCTTAGAGAGGATAGGGATAGACCTCACTGATATGGTAGCCGGAGAACAAGGTTACCGTTATGTTATGACGGTAGTCGATCATTTCAGTAGGTTGTTAGGTTCTTCCCCTTTAAATCCAAACACACTACACACATCATAAAGACCATGTGGCAGTACCTGGCGGACTATGGGACACCCGCAACATCGTCCTGGACAACGGGAGGAGAGTTCACCAGCCGGAGTTCCAGCAGTTCTGCACACGACACCAAATCACTCTCTGCTATACGACCCCCTAAACCCCCCTCAAGGAAACTCGGTGACCGAGAGGATGCACAGGGCCCTGAAGTCAGTCCTTTCGACCCTGTGCCAAGGACACCCTCTTTGTTGGCCCACATTGTTGCAGCCGTGCCAAATCACTATGAACAAGCGGTACAAAACCTCCACTGGACAAACAACCCTACCCCCGCTTTCTTCTCTCGCCATGCCCCCAGGCTCGTTGAGCAGCTTTACCGACGCGAGGGAGAACAAGACGACATGGACGTGGCACACGCCTAATCCGCGAGGGCGCATCAGAAAATGTCGCGTCGGTACAGGGACGTCGCAAACCAAAGCGAAAAAATCAAGTGGTGGAGGTAGGGAGCACTGGTATGGGGCAGAAAAGACCACAATACCAGGCACATGCCGTAAATCAATGTGAAATGGATGGGTCTATAGAGTAGTGGAGGTACGTTGGGTGGAACGTGTATGTGTTAGAGAATGTTTTCACGGAAAAACAAGTGCAAAGAGCCGCCGAACAAGTGAAGCCCTATCATGGCAGTGAAGAGTGGTTTAGTAGAACCGGTTGGAGAGGGTCCTACAACCCGACCCGGGTGGACGAGCAACTAGCCCCTCGTGTCATGAGACCTCCTAAGAAAGGGTCATGAGGAAGAATTTAAAGTTATTTTTAGGTTAAAGTTGTTAGAAATGAATACGGTCACAGAGGTGAGTGGGTGTCAGACTAGATGAAATAATTTGGTCTAGGAGATTCTCATTTCTAGAATTCGGAGTGTCTAATTTTCACGGGCTCAGCCTGGTCAGTGGGAGGAGTATTTAATCGAGATAGTATACTGCTACTCACTTCACAGTCGATCAGCTTGAGGTTTGGCGGACATTTCAGGACTCGTAAGGCTCTCGTTTTCTAACCTGAGGGTAGCCGGTGTGCGCTCTGGGGGACGAACCTTGCGACGAGAAGTGGGGACTGAGTCAGGATTTGACAACCACGTCACTACCCAGGTTTAGAGGTCGATTGGGATACTTCCTTTCATTGAATATTCGTGTAATCTAAACACAAGCAGACACCCGTTTTCAAAGAATAGAAGAATTTCCATTAAATTCACTCTAAATTCGTCCCATACACACCTCCTCTTTACGCAGCTTTAAAACGGAAACAAAAGATCCGTGAGTAGTTAATTTGATATTGAAGAATTTAATTTTCCCGGAGAAAAGAGTGTGTAATGCCCGTTATCGGAAGAGATAGGATGGGAATTCTCATCATACAATTCCGGGTATGTCCCGTAAGCAAATTTAATCTTTAGTTTTCTCGTTTAATTTTTCTTATTTCTCTCATTCCAATTCTATCTTCCTTCCTTCCTTCCTTTCACCCCCCCCCCCCCCCCGACATTCGGATACGAGTCAACATTCGTGGACACTTATTTCGCGATCATCGATAAACTAAGAGGTTCAAAACTTTTCATCCTCCCCTCACCCTCTATCAGATCAAGGAACACTCCTAGATTCTTAATGTCCTTCAAAATAGTCACATAGTTTAAAGATCACGGTCATACATGGATGTGTTAGTAAAAGTTATTCGCTAAATTGAAAGTTACCAAATTTTTATACAGACTCCACTACCTCGTCTCCCCAACCAAAACGCGGGTTTGTTCTGCTTGAAACGAAAAACCCAAAACACTTCCCTGGATATTAGAGTAAAAATATTAAATTCTTCTATATCAAAGTAACAGAACTGTTTTATAGGCCGCCATTTCACATGTATACTTGTTTCATTAGTTAATTAGTCATCAGGGTATATAAGCCTTCAGGAGAGGCCAATATCATAGAATTCGAACATTCCCTTTTATCCCAACTTCACCTTAGCTACCAAGAGGAGTCAGTCGTCTCTACACTTCATTGTAGGTAAGACCTCGGCACCTCGCTCCTGTTTCCCCCCTTCCTTGTTATATTATATCTATCTAATTTCTATATATATATAGGTACAGTTCAGTTTTACTAACGCATAGAAAGCCTGCCCCATCCTTATAAAATGTTTTTAACGCGAGTCGTCTCTACACTTCATTGTAGGCTTCGACGGGAGTGTCTCGCTCCTTCCCTCCAGAAACCAGGCCACATGGTACAGTGAATCCCCACACCAACTCATTACTCTCCCCATTTTTTTCCCCTATATATATATATTCCATGTATACCTATAGTGCTCAGTTGATACGGACATAGGTGGTAGTTCTAAGAATTTATTCTGTGAGGGAGTTTATGCTCAAAGAGCTTGCCCGTTCCAAATTAGAGTTTATGTATGTGTCTAGATCTCAAACAGAAATAAAAGTTTCATGGTGAATAAATAGGATGATGTTTCAAATATAGTTCTTGGTTTTTTGCAAAACCCCGGTGACTATTCCGGGGTTAGGAAATACTTCCCCACACTTCCAAAAGAGTTTTTCAGCCTTACTCGGTATAATACTATATATCTCCCCGACTACCATTAATTTTCATGTATATTCACGTGCTCAGGGAGTAAACCAGAGAACTACTCGCTTGAGCTGGTGGCAGCAATTCCCCTTACCTCATACCCTTTCCCCTTAACCTAAACTCCTACCCCTTCCCCTTAAATTCATCCCCATGTCAGTACTCTCCGCAGCGAGAAGTGTTCATACTATAATCACATAGTGAAGTCATAAGACTAGTTTTGAATTCTCAATTCAAGTTGTAATCAATGAAAAATCATAATAAATTAATATCATTCAAATAACAAAGGCATCAGGTATAAACTTCTTCATAGGAAGTTCTGGCGACACACCAGTAACCTAACAAACCTTACCTTACCTTACCTCTAAGTGGGAGGGGGGCTCGACACTCTGGACTAGACGACGACGTCTCTGGACTTAGAAGAAATCCAATACATTTTCCCTAGATCTAGGGAATTTTTACAACACCCCTAACTCAAAAACTATGTGGTTGCGATGCATATTTTGTACCCCAGCCAAATATTCCGCTTCGCTCAGGTCCCCAAGCTTGTTTTGGGTGAGAGGGGGGAGTATGGGCAAACACTAGAATAATACCAAATAAGCTTATACCTGTGTTTCTCTATACCTGATCTAACCTAGCCTGACCTTTTACCAGTTTTTATGTATAACTAGCCTGACCTTTCCCTAACCTTACGGTCACTTCTTCTTCTTCATGTGACCTTTGTCGTTTAGTATCGCTTCATAAGTCCTATTCCACTTTGTCTCCTTCGTTAACAAAACTTGTTAACTCTTCCCTTGTTTATTTCACCTGGGAAAGACATTTTCATCAGTTTTAGATCCTTTTGACTATCATCCTAATTCACTGTCTCCTTTGTGTTATTATTTCCCAGCACTGCGTTAGGAACACTTTTGTGAGGTTTACTATACTTTGTTTCCTTTCTGTCCCCATACAGCCCTAACACCGTACACAGTGCCCCGTCTTCCTTCTCTCGTCTCCTGCCCCACTCCTCTCTGCCTAGGACTATTATTATTGACGCTATAAGCCTTTCCCTCTGACTCCTATACTTTGTTGCATTCCACAATGACATGCTCTACGGTTTCTTTCTCTCCTACCCTGCAGCTACAATTCTGGTTCTCCAGTTCCCTGTTCCTTCCGTTGACTTCCAAGGTGCCTGTTCTTGCTTTATAGAGCAGCTTACTCCCCCAGTCTCCTACATGCCAGGTCACCCCCTCTGGTTTCTGTTTCCTCCTGTACCACCACAACGTTGATTTCCTGGCCATTCCCTCTTGCCATTAAACTAGCCCACTCTTCTCAATTTTCTTTTTGATATTTCTTATCTCCATCTGGTTCCATTCATCTCCCACAGTTTCTCTCCTTTTCCATCTCTCTATTTCCTTCTTCCAGGTGGAACTTGATCTATTTTCCTGGGATATTTTCTTTGCCCACCTATCTTCACTGTTGAAATTAGTCATAATTGATATGAACTCACCTTGCTATTAACCCAAGAACTACCTAGACTGCAATGATACACTATTTAGACGCTAACTAAGGTATACTCAGCAGTGGTAGATGGGTTGATGTTTGAAGGCTTGATTATTATTTGAGGGAGTGATGGTAGTCGCTGTAGGGCACTGGTAATTGTGGTAGGTGCACGTAATGGCGGCGATGGTGGTAGGCCGAGGGTAACTTTCCACAGTTTCCGGGCGCGGCACTGTTGTGGTGTTTTTACCACTTCGTCCTTGGTTTAACCGATTGATCGGTTATGCTGGCTCACTCATAGTAATATGATGAGTGTGACTACACCTTAAGTGTATAATCAAGAGAGTACTACACCTTAATCGTGTAGGGTCTAATGCGTGAATGCTGTCTTGACCGAGAACCCTTATCAAGTCAGCTGGAGCTCTACACGTGGAAGTTCCAATAATGTTTACTCCTATACGTGGAGGTTCCAATATTTTCCTCACAATTCTTATATTATGTTAATCCATAGACCACTATATACCTGGACTGCGCACGGAATATCGGCCTGTCGCGCAAGGGCCCGAAGTCGGAGGGCCGCTCGGATTCATATATATATATACGGATCATATAGACTGGTTTATCAGTATATATGATATACTGTAATCTTCGTAAATGTTTGTTCTATAATATTATCAAATAAAAAACAGTAAAACACGCTAAAGAAATGCCATTACACGAGACTATGAAGAAATATGCATGAACTTAATATTCACTTCAACTCTTCGCCATTTAAAACTTTGCGAGTCAACTTTTATCATGAAGGGTATCAATAGAAGCGCAATTTTATTAGCTTTCCATTGCTATATTTCGTTATCTGATAAATGAATTAGAACCATGCATAAATTAGCGTTAACTAAATAAATTAAATCATCAATCGGGTAATTTTCCCGATTGATGAGGTTATTTATTTAGGCTACGCTAATTTATACATGGTACTAATTCATTTATCAGAAAACGAAATATATAAGTAAATAAATAACATCATCAATCGGGAAAATTACCCGATTGATGATTTCATTTATTTATTTAACGCTAATTTATGCATGGTTCTAATTAATTTATCAGATAACAAAATACATCAATGGAAAGCTAATAAAATTGCGCTTCTATTGATACCCTTCATGATAAAAGTTGACTCGCAAAGTTTTAAATGGCGAAGAGTTAAGTGAATATTAAGTTCATGCATATTTCTTCATAGTCTCGTAATGGCATTTCTTTAGCGTGTTTTACTGTTTTTTATTTGATAATATTATACAACAAACATTTACGAAGATTACAGTATACCATATATACTGATAAACCAGTCTATATGATAGTCCATAGACCACCATATCTCTTTGTCGGGCGCCCCGTGGGCCCCTATGCAGCCCCGCAATTCAAAACATTGTCGCGTGAACAGTCCAGGTATACAGTGGTCTATGGTTAATCCTTTGATTAATTGTGGTACTAGTGAATACCACCAGAATTATATTACTATATTTAATGCATCTTAATTTATACCCAATTCTATAATAATATATACATAGGTGGAATTTTTACTCATCTCCCTTTTTGACAGGGCAGGCGTATCTCACCATACCACTCTCCCGATTAGAGAGCGGTTTTAGTGGATAATTTCCACAACTGGGGGCCGGCGAAAAATTAAGGTTTGCTTCAGGTAATTTGACCCCCTTGTATGAGGTTTCTCCAAGTGGTTTTACACTTTAAAGCAGCTTGCCTCCGAGGTCGGGAATCCCCTAAGTTGGCCTGCCAAGACACAGACTTAGAGTCCTCCTTTACCTCTTCAGCTAACTCTAGGTGAATCAAATTATTTACCGTCCGCACACATTGTTGTCCCCTCACTAGTAACTCTACTGACCTCACAATCCCCTTTCCATCAGTATGCAATTTTGCTATTTTTCCTAGAGACCATTGCGAACGAGGCATATCTCCCCTAAGGATTACTATATCTCCTACTTTAATTAAACTTTGATTTTCTGGCTGCTGAGCCCCATAAAACTTTTCCCTTAGACTCAGTAGATAATCTGCACTCCAATTGATTTTCTGGCTGCTGAGCCCCATAAAACTTTTCCCTTAGACTCAGTAGATAATCTGCACTCCAATGCCTCCCATGACCTTAAAATTTTACTTAAGGTGTGATAACCTTCCCGGAGATGTTGTGCCGGGTCATTTATTGTAGGATCTTGTATATCTTCCCTTGTTTCTATTAAAGGAAAGGGTTCCAGTCTTTTCCCATAAATTAAATGTGAGTGAATAAGAGCTTCTATATTTACTGATGAATCATCTAAAAAGGTTAAGGGTCGGTTATTGATACGGGTCTCAATCTCAGTCACTATGGTTTTCAGGTCTTCTAGACCTATCTTTGTCATGTGGAGAGTTTTCCTTAGCCAAGACTTAACTATGCCAATCATTCTCTCTGTGAAACTATTTTGCCAAGGAGCTCTAGGGGTAGTAAAGGTCCATAAGCATTTCCTTAACTCCAGAGATTTTTGTACCGATGGATGATTTAATATTTCTAACAATATGGGGGAGGCTCCTACGAAGTTAGTAGCATTATCACCAATCAATCGCCGAGGACACGACCGCCGAGCCACAAACCGCCGGAACACTTGAATAAAGGTTTCGGCACTTAAACCATCAGCTATTTCTAAATGAACAGCCCTTGTAGAGGTGCAAGTGAATAAGCAGACATATACTTTCTTGGGGGGAGCGAATTATCTCCTGTAATTATTATTGCCCCAGTATAGTCGACACCAGCTACCTCAAATGGTTTTAATAATTGTACTCGATCCATGGGGAGTTCAGGGGGCCCGGGATAGGTGATTAGTCTTCCCTCATATCTCTTGCATTTGACACAAGATTTGAGGTAGTATTTAACTGCCTGTCTACCCTGCGGTATCCAAAATTTCCTCCTGAGATAGGCTAATGTGTCAGCCATTCCGCCATGTAACGAGTTCCCATAAGATTCATCCACTAGCAATTTAGTAAGATGATGACGTTTGGGAATTAGCATGGGATTGCAGGTTTTATCGGGAAGATCAGCATTCCAAATTCTTCCTCGACACCTAATGATGCCCTCATTATCTAGGTACAGACCTAATGATTTGATAAGTTTGTTCCTACGGGGGCTGGCCGAGGCTAAGAGCTGATATTCCTCAGGAAATTCCTGTTTTTGTATTGTTCTAACCCAAAACTTCAAAGGATCAGAACTATCCCTCATTATGAATTTGAAGACCAATTTAGTAGTTTTTAACCCGCTGAGTACCAGCTAAATATAATAAAAAGTACACCCACAGCCCAGCTGATTTTGCGTTTTTTTTTTTTTATTATTAAAAAGGTGAAAAATGAAGAAAACAAAAAATATCACTCACATCGAAAAATGGGGATTCTAAGGGGGTGGGGCACCCTCAGCCACCAGCTGATTCCGGCCCGAATTCAAGGTTCCCGCGCGCCTAGCCCTCAGCTGAGCCCGCAGCATTGCAGATGTACGATGCGTCCAGTTTTCGGGTGGCGGTTATTTTCACACCACCAGAGCATCATATGTGCCTTCATAGTTCATATATACCACGTATGTATCACATAATGTCATAATAAGTCAATTTCAAGTGTGATAAGTGGACATAGTAAAGATTTATAAATAAGGACGAGTGGCAGTTTGCCCTAGCGTCCCAGTAACCATGGAGACGGGCGACCATGGCAGATTTGTACCCCAGCATAACACACGTACACACGCACACCCAGCCACTCCCACACTCTACAAACGGGACTTTCAAGCCTATACTTGAGGGTTGCCACGTATATAAGGCATATCCCATACCAATCTGAAGTCAATAGCTACCATAGAACAGGAGTAAATAAGGTCTAAAGTCGTGTGCGATAAGCGGGTATAGTGTTTTTATCACGCTCCCCTACATCAGAGATAGGCCCGCAAAACCGAAGGGGTTGCCGAGTATCACTACGTATTGACAACACACTTACAAGTATCCCACACAAATTTCAAGCCACTAGCTACTATACGACCGGAGTAAATACAGTCCAAAGTCGCAGCGAAAAAAGTGGATAAGCTCGCGCCTCTAATCCACCCACCCATACCCGCGCGGCGAACCCACGCAGCTGCCGGGTACCGCCACTGTTGCCCCACATATCAAGCAGTGCCCCATACCATTTTCAGGTCATTCTTTGCCGTAGAAACCGCGTAACAGATTTTTAAATGGCGGACGCACACGTTGCGTCGCTGGGACTGGGCGTTACATACATACCTGACGCATCACGTGCGTCGCTGGGGTCCAGCGGGTTAATAGTTTGCTTAATAAGGAAAACCTTTTTATATCCATAACAGGATCTGGGATCAATATAGGTTCCATAATTATATCTTCTGATATGTTTGACTTACTATAGACCTTTTGATTAGGCCATTCATTATTATTTTTCAGCCAGGTAGGACCTTTAAACCATAATCCTGTATTTAATTTGAGGATAATTGTTCCTCTGGACAAAATATCAGCTGGGTTTTCCTTGGTAGCAACATGATTATAGTGAAATGTGGAACCTAAATAATTGATCTTACCAACACGATTCCTTAAACATAAGGGATTTTTGTGTTATGTTTCACTAACCAGTGTAGGCAAATTTCACTATCGGTCCACATCAGTGGCGGCTCGTGATAAAATAAAATGGAGGGACTGCAAGCTTCACACAACAGTAGGATACATTAATTTTACCAAACTCAGGTA
Source organism: Chionoecetes opilio (assembly GCA_016584305.1). NCBI lineage: Eukaryota > Metazoa > Arthropoda > Malacostraca > Decapoda > Majidae > Chionoecetes > Chionoecetes opilio. The sequence goes on from JACEEZ010008075.1 coordinate 26,134, forward strand.
TGAGTTGTAATGGAGGTTCACGGATAGTAGTGGTGGTGGTAGAAGGGATGGTGGGGGTGGTAGTGGTGGTAGTAGAGGGGATGGCTGAGGTGGTGATGGTAGAATTACAGTATTACTTGAAAATAAAGTCGTTACCGCTTGATTTCAGTCTTTTCATTTAATGTCAGCTGGGATAAGTTGGTGTTTTGCAAATACTTCACTCGATTTTCCATAGTCATAGGATAATTAAAGAAGGCACGATCACCAGACGTGTCGTCTACACGCACTGTAAACACGAGAGGGATGAGACTTAGCTGCCTCGACCGCAGCTCATTGTGTTCACAAGTGGCGCGGCGGCGGCGCAGACATGAATCGTACAGCAAATATGAAAGTAATTTAAATGTTCGTCTGGTTTTAATGTAAATTCACTTAGTAACGTATTGAAAATAATTAAATAACATATAGCCTAATGACTTTTTATTGTTACATATTTGTATCAATTCTGCTCTGTCTCTATAAAGGAAGGAATCATACACCTGACAGTGAGTATCTGGGGGTGCTGCAGCTCTGCAGCCCTATGCCACGAGCCGCCACTGGTCCACATATATATCTCACCAATTTGTGATAAATTACTTATATATTGTGCTAATTTAGTGCCTAATTCTAATGCAGTCAGCTCCATTTGAGGCAAGGTTCTAGGCTTCATTGGGGCAACCCGAGCCTTAGACATTAATTAAATTACATTCCTCTCCTGCTTTAAGATAAGCTACTGCACCGTATGCACTTTTTGAAGCATCACAAAATATGTGTAGTTGCTGGGGTTGTCGCCCATCAGCATTTATTCTCCTACTTATGTGAACTTCATTTATCTTATTGAACTCAAATTTTATAGTCTCCCATTCTGTTGTATATTTCCCATCAAGGGGGGTATCCCAATCGAGGTGTTCTCCCCAGGCCTTTTGTATTAGACATTTAACCCTCATAGTTATTGGGCTCACTATGCCCAAGGGGTCAAATACTTGGCTGACCTGACTTTTAAAAGAGTGTTCTCTTTGTTAGGACTACATCAGAAAAATCTGGACACGTTAATCTTAGTTCATCAGTTTTTACATTCCACCATAATCCTAACAATGATTGGATCTCTGGTGGCGTATAATTAAGGAAATCCTTCCTGATTATCCCTTCTAGCCTTGGAGAATTAGTATTCCAACTCTGTAAGGGGAGGCTGGCCTTCCTGCACTCTTTATTAGCCAGGTTATAAATTTGTATTAGTTCTTCCTCTGAATTTATCGTCCCCTGCAAATTATCCATATAGAAGTTCTTCCCTAATGGGCCCCAGACATAACTACGTCACGGTTTGTTTACATCGGTGCATTGTGGGGATAAGGCGGGGTCGCCGCGGGTGGACCTACGAAGGGAAAACTACGGCGATGGAAGAATTTAGAGTTATTTTGCGCGAAATTGATATTCCAGGTGCTATATTACTGTGCTCTGTTCTCGCTGAAAAACACTATAGAGAAGACCTGAGGTAATGGCTGATATGCAGAGCTTCTAAACCAAGAAAACAGAGTCATAACAGAGCCTCGTCAAAAGGTAAGCAGCTGGTAGGTACGTAATGTGTCCCTACTACTTGCTTACTTCTAATGAGACTCTGCTGTGACTGTTTTCCTGGTTTTAGAAGCCTCTGCACATCACCATACCTCAGGTCTTCTCTATGTTGTCAGCGAGAAAGGAAATATAGCATTTGGGAAATATCAATTTCGCCCACAACAACTCGAAATGTTTTCATCGTCGTAGGTTTTCTCTTTGTAGGTTGTACATATTCATGGTTATGATAATATTAAAATACCTTAATAATTGAGTTCCTTTTGTTGTCTTTTCTCATAATAAGTGGGGTATTATTCTAGTGTTTGCTCATACTCCCCCTCTCCCACAAAACAAGCTTGGGGACCTGGGGGAATGCGGATTTTTGGCTGGGGTACAAAATATGCGTCGAAACCACATAGTTTTGAGTTAGGGGTTTGTAAAATTTGCCTAGATCTAGGGAAAATTCATTGGATTTCTTCTGAGCCAGAGACGTGTGAACCTGACGATCCTCACAGAATGATAAACCAAAAGTGTCGAAAAACACCCCAACCCCCCGCAGGAGGTTAGGTTATTTTTTGGTTAGGTTAAGGTAGGTTATTTTTGGTTAGGTTATATTTGGTTGGGTTGGGTTTTGGGTTAGATTTGGTTAGGTTAGATTTGGTTGGGTTTAGGTTAATTTTTGGTTAGGCAAATTTCTCTAGATATAAGGTAATTACCCTAGATCTGGGGAAATTTTACCCCCCAAACACAACTCTTAAATAATGTGTTTCCGACGCATAATTTGTTCCCCACCCGAAAACCCGCATTCCCACGGGTTTCTCCAACTTGTTTGGAAAAACTTGGGGAAGTGGGAGAGTATGGGCAAACACTATAATTTTATATGTGGAGTTTAATTTTTAATGGGGGGTTTTTCGGGGGGGGAACAAATTATGCGTCGGAAACACATAATTTAAGAGTTGTGTATGGGTGGTAAAATTTCCTGGTTTAGGGTAAGTACCTTATATCTAGAGAAATTTGCCTAACCAAAATTAACCCAACCTAACCAAATAAAACTAAACTAACCTAACCAAATCTAATCAAACCTAACCTAACCAAAACTAACCTAACCTTCTAGGGGGGGGGTTTGGGGGGGTTCTCGACACTTGGGGGATCATTCTGTGAGGATCGTCAGGTTCACATGTCTCTGGATCAGAAGAAATCCAAAGAATTTTCCCTAGATCTAGGCATTTTACAACACCCCTAACTCAAAAACTATGTGGTTGCGACGCATATTTGTACCCCAGCCAATAAGCCCGCATTCCCCCAGCCCCCCGCATTCCCCCAGCAGGGCCCCAAGCTTGTTTTGTGGAGAGGGGAAGTATGGCAAACGTGCACTAGAATAATAAACCGGGGAAATTTTTCCCCCTATACACAACTCTTAAATTATGTGTTTCCAACGCATAATTTGTTCCCCACCCGTAAACCCCGCATTCCCACAGGTCCCAAACTTGTTTGGGGGAAGTGGGAGCGTATGGGCAAACACTAGAATTTTACCAAATTCCCTAGATCTAGGGTAATTACCTTTTATCTAGAGAAATTTACCTAACCAAAACTAACTAACCTAACCTAACCAATATAACCTAAGCTAACCTAACCAAATATAACCAAAACCCAACCTAGCCAAATCTAACCTAACCTAAACCTAAACCCAAATCTAACCTAACCTCCTAGCGGGAGGTTGGGGGGTTCTCGACACTTGGGCATCATTCTGTGAGGATCGTCAGGTTCACACGTCTCTGGACTCAGAAGAAATCCAATGAATTTTCCCTAGATCTAGCAATTTTTATAACACCCCTAACTCGAAAACTATGTGGGTTTCGACGCATATTTTGTAGCCTACCCCAGCCAAAATCCCGCATTCCCCAGGTCCCCAAGCTTGTTTTGTGGGAGAGGGGGAGTATGGTCAAACCCTAGAATAATACCCTACTTATTATGATAAAGACAACAAAAGGAACTCAATTAATAATTTTATTTTAATATTATCATAACCATGAATATGTATACAACCTAAAGAGAAGACTACGACGATGAAAAAAATTCGAGTTTTTTGGGCGAAATTGATATTCCAGGTGCTATATTTCCGTGCTCGCTGACAACATAGAGAAGACCTGAGGTGATGTTTGATGTGGGAGAGGCTTCTAAACAAGGAAAACAGTCACAGCAGAGTCTCATTAAGAAGTAACAAGTGGTAGGGACACGTTACGTACCTACCAGTTGCTTACCTTTTGACGAGGCTCTGTATGACTCTGTTTTCTTGGGTTTTGAAGCCTCTGCACATCAGCCATTTCCCCCAGGTCCTTCTCTATAGTGTTGTCAGCGAGAACAGAGCACAGTAATATAGCACCTGGAATATCAATTTCGCGCAAAAAAACTCTAAATTCTTCCATCGCCGTAGTTTTCCCTTCGTAGGGCCACCCGCGGCGACCCCGCCTTATCCCCCAATGCACCCAGTAAACAAACCGTGACGTAGTTGTGGGTAGGGTCCAAAAGGGCCCCAGACATAACTACGTCACGGTTTGTTTACATCGGTGCATTGTGGGGATAAGGGGGGGTCGCCGCGGGTGGACCTACGAAGGGAAAACTACGGCAATGGAAGAATTTAGAGTTATTTTGCGCGAAATTGTATTCCAGTGCTATATTACTGTGCTCGTTCTCGCTGACAACACTATAGAGAAGACCTCAGGTAATGGCTGATGTGCAGAGTTCTAAACCAAGAAAACAGAGTCATAACAGAGCCTCGTCAAAAGGTAAGCAACTGGTAGGTACGTAATGTTTCCCTACCACTTGCTTACTTCTTAAGAGACTCTGCTGAGACTGTTTTCCTGGTTTAGAAGCCTTTGCACATCAACCATCACCTCAGGTCTTCTCTATGTTGTCAGCGAGCACGGAAATAGCACCTTTGGGAAAATCAATTTCGCCCAAAACAACTTGAAATTTTTTATCGTCGTAGTCTTCTCTTTTTTAGGTTTACATATTCATGGTTATGATAGTATTAAATCCTTATTAATTGAGTTCCTTTTGTTTGTCTTTCCTCATAATAAGTAGTGGTACATCATGGTTTTAAAGGTTTACTTGACGAGCCAATGAATACTCTTGAGTCTATACCAACATCACCAACCTTTGCTTTGATTTTTCTTATTACTCCATCCATAAAAAAATTGCATAACCACGGGGACATTACCCATCCTTGCCTTTAAAGTACCTGGTACTGTCGTCTACCGATATTTTTATCCCTACACGAATCGGGGAAACTCGCCGACGGTAATGGTTAGATTAAATTTTGCTTTGATTTATCTTATTACTCCGTCCATAAACAAGTTGCATAACCACGGTGACATTACCCATCCTCACATCCTCACAGAGGGTCACAGTTGTTGGCCATTTCCCTGATCCAAAGCTCCACCAACCCAGTAATAGTGTTGACCAGGATGACTCTAGCTTGAAGGTAACACCACTTACTTATAAACAAATGTTGACTTAAAGCTGTCCTAACAAAACAAGCTTAAGGCCTTACCTGACAGGGCAAATGACCTTACTATTGGGTGCACGTAAAAAACCAGTCGACAGGTACTCCAGTTTATTGTTGATGCTTCAGTAGCCGTGAACAGACTGGCCACAATTACCTTGAACCCCCGTATGTAACACCACCACCACAGAGTCCCTCTACCGGCTGAATACAGTAATACACTACACCTTACCCCCCATTAAACCTTAGTTACCGTATTTTACGGCTTATAAGATGCACTTTATTCCCTAAAAAATACCCTGAAAAATACTCATGCGTCTTCCAAGACGAATGTTGTAGGAGGTTAGCTTGGGTAGCTATTCAATTCAGCCTCGTATATGATGTAACCTCACTACTTATCTGTTACAAGTATTTCAAATACCATAAGACATTCAAATCAACTAATCTGTCTTCACGATGTGATTTTTACTGCGGTACTGGCGGGAGCCATTCCGCCTCGGCAGATTGGCGCCAACAGCCAGGTGAGGTAAGGTTTTCTACCTCATTGATGCTCTAAAGCAGTGGTTCCCAACAGTGGTCCAGTGGACCCCTTGAGGGTCCACGAAGGCCTGGCCGGGGGTCCACGTGTAATGATCATTTTTTTTTTCTCTATTTCTTTTTCAAAATAATAAAGTATCACCTAGTAACTCGCTTGCCTTCGTTTCTTTAAAGCTTACCAAGACTTTTCTTGAGTGACTATTTAAAACATTTTTTGAACGAGTTATTAACAACGAACATAAATGAATTAGTTTACGAGCAAGATTTATAAGAAAAATCTTTTAAAATCACATAGCATAATTCTTTTCGACCTTATTACATGCAAAAATTGTCTTATAAAGAATGTCCTTCGTGTATTTTTTAAACAACTAGGAAGGCAATGACGTCATTCGCGGGAACGTCTCTCATTCGTTCCGTTTCCAAAACATGAAATATAAAAAAAACAAGAGTTCTGCATATATTTATAACTCAGAGTCTTTTTTTAAAATAAAAAACAGCCTTTTTCACCTTCTCAGAAAAGAGACCTTCTTCCAATAAGACTTATTTATCAAAATAAGTGTGAGAGATAGAGAAAGAAATGACGTCACTCTCGAGGGAACGCTTCTGATAGGATACTTTCAAGCGAGCCCGCCAAGCCAGCTAGGCTTCCTCTCGCACTGCCGCTCTCAGTAACCTCTCCACTGTCCTCTGTGCAGGTCCGTTGTGTGTCTGTCTGTGTAAATTGTGTCTGAGAGTGAGTGAGTGAGTGTGTGCTGTGTGTGTGTGTGTGTGTGTGGTTGTGTGGTGTGTGTGTGTGTGTGTGTGTGTGAGTGAGTGACTGACTGAGTGAGTGTGTGTCTTCGAGTGTGAGTGAGTGAGTGTGTGTGTGTGTGTGTGTCTGTCTGTGTGAATGAGTGTGTCTGAGTTTCATCATTGTATTGTCTGAGTTAAATCATTGTATTACGACTTGTTTGATACATACAGTTTTGATCGCTGTGACCATGTCAAAAATAAATATAATTGTACTTCGCAGATGGCTTCAACGTCCAAGAAGAGGAAGTGGAACGAAACCCTACCAGCAGTATGGTTTCACCAAGTTCTCGCGGGACGGACTGGACGCGGCTCAATGCATCCACTGCTCCACTGTTTTTGGCCAACTGCTCCCTAAAACCGGCGAAGTTGTCGCACCACCAGAGCAATCTACACCCGAATATTGAGCTGACCGAGGAAGACCTTGAAGCCAAGAGGAAACGCTTTGATAAGCAAGGTACTCTGCCTACTTACGGATTCCAACCCGAATCCAAGCCTATGGTTCAAGCCAGCTTCGAAGTTGCCCTGAAGATCGCGGAGAGGAAGAAGGCGCATACGATCGGCGAAGAGCTCATCAAGCCATGCGCGGAGATCATGGTTCGCAATGTTCTCGGAGACAAGGCCAAGCGGGAGATCTCAAAGATCTCACTCTCCAACAACACCGTACGGCGGAGGATTGACGACATGGCGGCCGACGTGTGCAACCAAGTGTGCCAAGAGACCCGGGGCCAGTGCATTTCGGGCAAGTCTTCAACTCGACGAGTCTACCGACATAGCGAACCAAAGTCAGCTGATCGCCTTTGTCCGCTACGAAAAGGAGAAGAAGGTGAAGGAGGAGTTCCTTTTCTGCGAGCTCCTGACTACCACAACGACGGCGGAGGAGGTCAAGAAGCTTGTTGATTACTTTTTCGAGAAGAATGGGCTGTCGTGGATGCAGTTCCAGCACATTTGCACTGATGGAGCGCCAGCCATGATCGGTGTTTCGGACAGGATTCGTGACCCGCGTGAAGAGTAAGTGGCCTCACATCTCCAATTCGCACTGCTCTCTTCACCGATACGCTCTCGCTTCGAAGACGATGCCTCCTGAGTTGATGTCTGTGCTCGACTCCGTGATCAGCTCCATCAACTTCATCCGAGGGCGCGCCAAGAACCACCGGCTCTTCGATCTGATGGCACAGGAAATGGGCTCGACCCATACGAGCCTCCTCTACCACACTCAGGTTCGCTGGCTCTCGCGGGGAAAAGTGCCTGGCCGGGGTCTTTGAAATGCACACGGAAGTGGAGATCTTCCTTCGCGAGATGGAAACCAGAGGAGATCATCGCCACGAAAACTAAAAAAACCCCGGAGTTTCTGATGAAGCTGGCGTACTTGGCAGACATTTTCGGCACCTTGAACGAGGTAAATGTCACTCTCCAGAGCCGTGAGGCGTCTGTATCGGACGTGAAGGACAAACTCGCCGGATTGGGGCTCGAATTGCCCTCTGGATTCGGAGACTGCACCGAGGGAACGTCGCTGCCTTTCCATTGCTGGATGCCTTCCTCCTCGACAGGAGGAAGGCATCCAGCAATGGAAAGCAGCAACAGCACAACTTGACCTCCCTGATGATTTGAAGGAGTCCATCGCTGCGCATCTCGAAGGCTCACGAGTGAGTTCAAGGCTTACTTCGACGGCGTCGAACCGGCCTACTACCCATGGTACAAAGACCCATTCGGAGCGGTCGTGGACGACGAAATGGAGGAGGCAGAGGAGCTGCTCATGCTCCGAGAATCAGCAGTGGCCAAGGCAGAATTCCGAAAGCTAAGCCTCAGCGAATTTTGGCTACAACAGCAGGACACCTATCCACGTCTTTGCAACAAGGCAGCGCAGATGTTTCTCCCGTTTCCTACGACGTACTTGTGTGAAGCAGGGTTTTCAGTGATTTCGATCTGAAGCCAAAGAAGAGAAATCGACTTGAAATGAGTAGTGATATGAGACTCGCATGTTCTGAGACCAAACCAAACATATTAAAACTGGTCGCGGACTGCAAAGAGCAGGTCTCGCATTGAAATTGAAATTCGCGTGAGTGAGTGAGTGAGTGACTGACTGAGTGAGTGTGTGTCTTCGAGTGTGAGTGAGTGAGTGTGTGTGTGTGTGTGTGTGTGTCTGTCTGTGTAAAAGAGTGTGTCTGAGTTTCATCATTGTATTGTCTGAGTTAAATCATTGTATTACGACTTGTTGATACATACAGTTTGATCGCTGTGACCATGTCAAAATAAAATATAATTGTACTTCGCAGATGTCTCGCATTGAAATTGAAATTCGCGTTTTTGACAAAATTGAGGCGGGGACCACGGAAAGTGCCCGAAGACCGTTAGGGGTCCACGAGCCGAATCCAGTTGGGAACCACTGCTCTAAAGGACCCTAAATTCTTCCATACCAACCTACTCAAGAAATACCATGCCGAGCTCAGGTACATTTCGCCCATGTCCTTGACGAAGTTGCCACCCTTGAAGAAGGGTGGCAACTAATCCACTAATTAGAACTAAACCAACTGGTCAACTAATAAAATATCCCCCTTGGTTGAACTCAATACCGACGATGTCTCTTCCCCCTTGCCATTAACTCCAGATGGCCAAACTGACTGCCTTGATAGCAAATCTGTAATTGAGCCCACTCTTAACTGGAGCCAGTATGTGGAAATTGAGGAATTACTTATGGAGTTCAGTGATGCATTTTCAGATCTTCCTGGATGCACGTCCTTGGTCCACCACTACATCTCTCTTTCCACCAGCAATCGTATCCGAGCGAAGATGTATCCAGTCCCCATTCATCTTAAGCCACATTTCCAGGAAGAGGTCGATAATCTGTACGAGCAGGGTATCATCAAGTTGTCCTCGTCTCCTCACTGCTCCCCCGTCGTGATGGTCAGGAAATCTGACGGTTCCAAGAGGATGGCCATCGACTACCGTCAGCTCAACTCGGTCACCATCTTTCACGCCGAACCAGCTTGCGCGGTAGAAGAGGACCTGTACAAATTCTCGGGGACCAGGTATTTCTCAGAATATGATTTATGCAAGGCTTACTATCAGGTACCATTAAGTGAGACAGCCAAACCTTAAACAGCTTTCCCGATGCACAGAGGATTAATGGAGCTCAATTGTCTTCCATTTGGCCTAGTTACCGCCTGTGCCACCTATATCCTCCTGATGAGAATAGTCCTGTCCGGTCTGTCTAACGTGCCTTTCTATTTCGACAACATTTTCATCTACCCTACAGACTGGCCTCTACATATGAGAACCCTGAGATCTGTCCTCTTGAGACTGCACGAGCACCACCTGACTGTCAAACCAAGCAAGTGCCGGTTCGGAGTATCAACGGTGCAGTACCTGGGGTTTTAACTGGACGGCTCTAATCTCCGACCCCAACCGGACAAGATCGAGGCCCTCCTGAAAACTATTCCACCTACTACCAAGAAGAATCTCCAAAGCTTTCTAGGCTTTGTTTCTTTCTACAAAATCTATACCCCAGGCATCGGAGTACACTGCCTCTTTGTCCAGCCTCCTAAAGAAGTCTGTGAGAGAGCCTCTGAAGTGGGATGACGACCTGCTTGGGAGATTCGACCATCTGAAGCTCGCCCTCTCTTCAGAACCAGTTCTGAAACTGCCAGACTAGTACCTAACCTTCGTTATGCGGACTAACGCCTCCAACCATAGACTAGGGGCGGTAATCCTGCAGTATCATCAGAACTGCCCCCATCCTGTCGCGAATGCCAGCAGAAAACTACTGATCAGGGAACAAAGGTACTCAACCATCGAGAGGGAATGCCTGGCCATCATCTTTGGAATCCTCATATTTGACTACTACCTACGAGGTAAGGAGTTCGTTTTAGAGACTGACCACAACCTCTAGTCTACCTGGAAAAGCTGCAGGGGAAGAACGATCGGCTGTTACGTTGGGCTTTGAGTCTACAAACTTGCAGATTTAGGGTTGTACACATAGCCAGCAAAGACAACCTTGGTGCCGACCTTTTGAGTAGGGCACCCTTGTAATTTAGTTGTTGTGCATTTTCCCTTCGATATCACCATGTTACCTGTCTTAATCTCTTCCTTTAGGGTTCGGTTCATATCTGACTGCTGGGAACCTACTTTCAGTAGGTTCATGTTATGGGGCCATGTGAGTGCAATCACCTCGACGACTCAACCCTCGTTATCCTCACGCCACTGTTTTGCTGCCTCACTGCCTGTTGTTCGACCCTGGCTACTCTGGCGTCACATCACCGGAGTGAGTAGTTCGGTACTCCACTTTGCCTTCCCCCCACCAATCATTCTTCCCCCAACGTCATGAGGAAGCGGGGCCGACATTTGCCCCTACGGACAGTTTGCTACTGGACAATTTGCCCGGAAATTTGCCTACCGGACATTTTGCTAGGGGACAGGCCCTACCGGACATTTGCCTACCGGAAAATTTGCCTACCGGACATTTGCCTACCGGAAAAATTTGCCTAGGGAAACACTTTGTCTACGACACTTTGCTCAGTGTTTTCCACAGGAAAATTTTCTTTACCTTGGACACTCAGGACGTTATAGTGATAACCCTACCGTAGATAACAGTATAGTCCCCAGCTGCAATAATTCGCCAGCGCAAAAAAATTACGAATTATAAAATCACTACTGATTGTATGTGCCACTGAAGATGATACACAGCAGTTCATATGGTGACAGGACAACTCTACCGCGGAAAATTCATCCCGGGGACATTCATATCATGCTAATTCATCCCGGAAAATTCGTCTCAAAATAACGTCTATATATACTTTTTTTGGCTGAATTTTTTTTTTTTTTTTTTCCTATAATTTTTTAAAACTTGTATATTATGATAGAATAAGCTCGTCCCATAGTTAATTGGGGTTTGAGGGCAGACTGCTAAAATTAAAAAAATGGTTTAATAAAATTTTGAATGACTATATTAAAAACTAGCTTCATTGGGATTGCAAATGGTTGCATTTAGACGGCATTAGTGGGGCCCTTTATTCATTAGTGCCCGTATGGGTATGTCACAAAGTATGAGAGCGGATCTTACAATTTTAATTAAAGTGGGGAAAGTTATTCTAAAGCTTATCTGGCTCTAGTCTGGTCACCTAGACTATGCGTTCAGTTTGTCTCCATATTACAGGATGGATATGTGTTGTTAGAAAAGTGCAAGAAGGATACCAAAATGATACAAGGATGCATAACTTTAGTTAAGAGGAGATTGAAGTTATCAAAATTTACACTCACTCGAGAGACGCAGATAAGGGGCGATTGAAGAAGTTTTTAAGTGGATAAGGGATTTAATAAAGGGAGAGGTAGGAAATCTACGGTTTTTAAAACCAGGGTAGAAAGAAGTACGAATTAAAGCTGGAAAGCTTTAGATTAGAAAGGAAATGGAAAAACTGGTTCCAATAGGGGGGTGGATGAGGGAAATTGGTCTCAGTAGCAGGTAGTTATGCTGATTTTATTGGGGACTTTAAAGGGGACTGGATAGTTCATGGATGGGGAGAAGGTGGATTAGTATGTTAGGTGACAGGAACTACCCGTGTAGGCCTCGCGGCCTCTGTAGCTTCCTTATTTTCTTATTTTTCTTTTTCTTATCTATTTTACCTTTGTTACCCTCTATCTCAGTTAATTACCCCGGAGAGTTTTTCCATTTTTACTGGTGATATCTTTGACTTTAAATCACTATATATGTGCAAGAACGACTCTGAGGGGCCCTTTGGGTTTTGAATTTTTTTTTTTTTTTTTTCTTTTTTCGCAATTCTTCATGGTTTTCCCATTCACCACAAGAATATAAGACTTGATTACGCTATACTTTTAGAAGAAATGATATCTACTCAATATTAACCATTTGAAGAATGCAATGAAAAATGTGCTCTTATATTGTTCAAATTGAGCTAAATATTTTTTAGAGATTTTCAAATCTTCCCGTTTCCAAAAGGGAGTTCATTCAGGCATGCAATTCACTCTGTTTTGTGTGAATCTAATGCGCTTGTATTAGAGTGCCAAAAAAAATCTCTATTTTTGCAAATAATATTTGGGGGGGATTGCATTTTTACCCAATTTAAGTCACTAAACTCAGACTAATTAAGATACGCAATGAATTCCGCTCTCTATCCACATCACTGTCTAGAAGCTGTATAGTTATATATATAGATTAAAATGTTAAAAGTACAATGCTATAAATATGTATTTTTATTTTGAAAAACTCATGCAAGTACCTTTTACAGCACTATTTTTCCAATTCTAAGCTTCATTAGAATAAGCAAAACTATCTTGGCTGAATAGTGCACGATTGATGTCAGTTTAATAAAAAGAATTTTGAATGGGACAAAAATAAATGTTTTCTACAAATTTAATCACTCATATCTTTCTTGTTTATTATAAAAAAACAGATACTATTGGGTGGCGGGGCTTATTACTGTCCCCATTATATAGATTAAAAAGAAAATGAAATCCCAACGATTTTGAAAATTTGTGAAAACAATTATCGAAAGGGCATTTTTAAGCTTTTGTAACACAACCAAAAAATTAATTTAAAAATAATCTATCTATTTTATACGTACAATTATATGCATTCTAAAAAGAAAATATTCAATTTTGTATTCAGGGAAAATATTCACGAAATAAAAGCTTGACTTATTGTCGCAGGAAACCCAATTGAATATAGTATTTTTGGGGGTAAAATGGACTGCAATTATTACCCTATTTAAGTCCTAAGACTCCAAAGACTAATAAAGATAAAGCAATGAAATCTTATCTCCAATCACACTATACTCTTGTCTATAGCTGTTACTTTTCATTAAATATACTAAATCTGTTAAGATTATAATGCTCTAATATGGACTTTTTCACGGAACAAATCATCAAAGGCACTTTTTGAAGCACTATTATTCAAAACTAAGCTTCATTGAGAAACGGTATATATTTTTTTATAGATGATAGAAAAACTATCTCTACTGACAATGTGCGCGAATGATTTTCAATTTAAAGAAAAAGAATTTTGTGGGGGACAATAATTTTTTTCGTCATATTTAAACACTCATATCTTTTTTGTTTATTTCTTTAAAAAGTTTACGTTGGGGCTGGGCTTAGAAAAACCGTTAGTATATATTCTAAAATGAAATATGAAATCAAACGATTTTGAACAAATAAATCAAAATGTCATGTTTAAAGTATCGCCCAAACCCATTTCATCATTCCTGATTTAATGGAAATCAAATCATAGCCTTTTAACGAGTATATCAACAATACGTCGTCACTTTTTTGCATCCAGTCAGCCGTTTTATATAATCCGCAATCAAATCTGCAAATTCCCCGAGTTTCTCAAAACACTCCTCAAGGTTTGCAGATTTTTGCCCCCAGGCCCCGGTGACGTAGCAAAAGGCAGCGCTCTCCCCGCGCGCAGATTCAGAAGGATGTAAACCAGGAGATATATATAGTACTTGAAGATTTTTTTGGGTTTCTGATAGTTTTTATTTTGCGATGGGGCATGTACTTGCATCCTGTGAGGGTGCAGCGTGGGGGCTGTGCCTTTCCCAAGAGCTTAGCACCCATTTAAAACTGTGGGGCGCCCGATATTTTGTGTGCAGATGTGTGCAGCGGCGGGAAGCGGCGGGGAGCGGCGGGTAGTAGCAAGGCCACCGAGATGAGAGGGCTGCAGTACCCTGGCTACTACCAGCCGCTCCCCATCGCTCCAAAGATCTGCACACATATATCGTCGCCGTGTGGGTTGTGAATGGGTGCTAAGCTCTCGAGAAGGGCTAAGCTTTCTTGCTGTGCCCATGCAGGATGCAAGTATGTGCCGTGTCGCACAAAAAATATCCCAAAGAAGCACCCGGGATTCTAAGGGTACTGTATTTTTTCTCTGAGTCCTCCGTGTGTCTGTGTCGGGGGGGGCTGGGAGGCTTACCTCTTGTGACGTCGCCAGAAAGTTCGCGCCAGGGCTGGAATGTGGCTGTTTGTTTTTTTCCCGCGCTTTATACAAAAGTCATGTTTTTAGGGAAATAAGGCGTGAAAATGAATATTTTTTGGGGATTAGGTATTTGAAGGGACCATTCAACATAATTATGCAAAGAAAAAATGGGTCTGGACGTTACTTTAAGCTTTTGTAACACAACCATAAAATTCATTTAACAATAATCTACCTATTCCATACGTGTAACATTATGCATTCTACAGAATTCAACCATTCAATTTTGTATTAAAGGGAAAAATGGAATGAGATTCACCTTGAGTTATTCCCGCAGGCACAATTTTAGACAAAAATACTACTCTTTGAAAGACTCTATCTCAAAAACCCAAATGGTAAAAAAGAGTCACAAGTGCCATTTAAGCCGGAAAATAGGTCATTCTTTTTATGATTAGAGCCATTAATATTTTTGTCGTTAAATTTCGTTCTTATGGTGAAAATAGGGCAAATTTGCTTGATTTTGCAACATTTTTGGTTTGAAAACCCGAAACATGTTGACCGATGTTTATCATATTCATAACAACGACGAAATACAGTTCCCTCCAACATAGCCAAAAATCAGCCTAATCCAAAAAAATAAGTCACTCAAACACACTTGTGAAAGTTTGGGGATTACATGTCAATATTCGAGTTATAAGAGGGGTAAGACTATACAAAGTCTCGAAGATCTTTTTCTTGACAGGATGTCGCTGGACTTCAATTACACATCCTTTTTAATAGGGATTTCCACACTTGGAAAAAATTTAAAATATTTATTTAAAAAACCCAAATTCAACTCCTAAGTGAGAAAAATATTCATTTTTTAAAATCATTCATAGGTACAAAGTAACCTTTTTTTAATTCTCTATCTCGATAACCAATCGTTGTTGAGCGACCCCATTAGTGATTCTTAGCCTTTAAAATATTCGCTCGGGACCTGTAATGTAAATTTTTTTGACTTTTTATAACTCTAAAAATTTTCAACTGATTTTAATAAAATATACTCTATGACGTAATAGTATAATATCTCTAACATATGAAATATCTGACTGATCTGACATATGCAAGGTGCACGAGTCTTCAAAAAAATAATTTTGAATTTTTTACATCTTTACCCTTTAAAATTTGTCGGATAAATTTGATTTTTTACAAGAGTATAGATATTGTCCTCATACGCCATCTGTGTGAATTTTATTACATCTGGATAAAAACTATAAAAATCGCTAATTTTTTTCCTAGTTTTAAAAAAAATTCTCATCCCCCACAAAAAGTTTCGTCACTACATTCCGACAATATAGCATAATTTCTATAGTTTAATTTGCATTTTTTTTTTTTTTTATATATATAATTTTTTGCATTTAAAAAAAAAAAAAAAAAAATTCTATAAAAAAGAAATTAAACCCAAAAATCTATAAAAAATTTCTATATAGTCAGCACGAACTAACGAACTTTATGTGGGTGATAATGAAAAATAATTAAAAATTGTAGAAAATATTAGCGATTTTTACAATTTTTATCCAAATTTAATTTAATTTTTACAGATTGGGTATTTGTACAGTACCCATCATGTACTACAAAATCAAACAGATCCGACAAATATGAAGGGTGCTGGATCAAGTTTTTTGAAAAAACTATAGATACAAAAGAAATCATACGCATTAAATTATAGACTTTAAAAAAAAAAAAAATGGTGTGCCTTTAGTTTAAAAATCAGGCAATTAGTTTACCAGATACAGGCCAAAAAGTATAATAAATCTGGCATTATATTTTACATGAATACCCCAAAAGTGGCATTTTTCCCTAGAGATACAAAAACATTCCGATATCAAAATTATAGATCATAAAAAAATCATAAATAGTCTTCTATAAGTTTTATTGAGAGCAAAACGGTTTACAGATACAAACCAAAAATTATGATTCCTAATATGTCATAATTTCCATTATATGCCCCCAAAGGACCATTTGCATTATAGATACAAAAAAAAAGATATAGATCAAAATTATAGATCATAAAAAAATCTATAATAGTATTCTATTAGTTTTAAAATCTGCCAAACAACAGTTTAGCAGACACAACCCAAAAAGTATTATTCATAAGGGATAATATTTTTACATTATTCCCAAAAAAGTTGGCATTTTCCTTATAGATACAGAAAAAAAAAACCCCATATTAAAATTATAGATCATAAAAAACGCTAGAAATAGTTCTCTATAAATTTTTTTAATTAGGCAAAAAGTTTACAAATAAAATTCAAAACAATTATACCCAAGGCGTAATGTTTCACATTACCTCAAAAATGGGATTTTCTTTATAGATACAATAAAATTATTGGGCATTAAAAGTGTAAAATCATAAAAATATCTATAATTAGATTTCAATACGTTTTACAATCAGACAAACGTTTACCAGACACAAAACCCAAAACTAATATTCAAAAGGTGGAAATTTTAAATTATACAAAAAATTGTGGCATTTCTCTCCCTCTCATATTTCTCTAAATGTTTCTCTTCTCTATAGTCCATTTGATATACCTTAAGCCGAAAAATTAAATCGAACGAATTTGAAAAATTTTGAAAAAAAGATAAGGCCATTTTTAAGCTATTCTAACAGAAAAATAAAAGTAATTCAACCCATAATATACCTCTCTCATACGTAAAACTATATGCAGTCTACAGAAAACACCATTCAATTTAATTTTCAAGGGGAAATTGAAAAAAATATAAGCCTTGATATTTGACCGCAGGCACTATTTGAATATAGAAAGCCCTATGACCATATTTAAGTCACTAGCACTCAAGATGAATAAAGATACAGCATTGCCATTTCTTCTCCTTGCACAATATACTACTATTGAGTAGCTGTTAGAGTTTCAAGGGTTTATAATAAAAACTCTTAGAATTACAATATACCAAATATGGCATATAGACGAATTTTTTTCTTCAAAGTTTATGCATTCATAATATATATATTATTTTTTTTTTTTTTTTACACTCAATAAACAAGCAGCATTGGATTCTACACAATATAGAGTGAATTTCATGCCTAATGAACCTCCCTTTTGAAACGGGAAGACTTTGAAATCTTCTAAAAAAGTTATTTTTAAACTCATATTTGAACAATTATAGTGGGCACATTTTTCATTGCATTCTTCAAATGGTTAATATTTGGGTAGATATCATTACTTTCTAAAAGTATAGCGTAATTCAAGTCTCTATCATTCTTGGGGCGTTTAATGGGTAGACCATGAGAATGCGAAAAAAAAGAAAGAAAAAAATTCATTTTTCAAACCAAGGCCCACTCAGAGCTCGTTCTGTGCACATATATATTTGGGTAACCCTCAATGATATCACCAGTAAAAATGAACCCCTCTCCGTCCATAATAACTGAGATAGAGGGTAACAAAGTGTAAAATAGATACAAATTGTAAAAGTTACCGCTCTCATACTTTTTGACATACCCATACCGGGCACTAAATTTAATAAAATCCACACTAATGCCGTCTAAATGCACCATTTGCAATCCCCAATGAAGCTTAGTTTTTTAATAGTAGTCATTCAAAAATTTTATTAAACCGAAATTTTTCAATTTTCAGCAGTCTGCCCTCAAAACCCCCCAAATTTAAAATATGGACAAGCTTATTCTATCATAATTATAAAGTTTTAAAATAATTATAGGCAAAAAAAAAAAAAAAAAATTTATGCCCAAAAAGTATATATGAGACGTTTTTTGAGACGAATTTTCCGGGGTATGAATTAGCATGATATAATTGTCCGTATGAATTGTCCGCAGTAAAAGTTGTCCTGTCCCGATATGAGCTACTGTGTACATCTTCAGTGGCACATACACATCGTAGTGATGCTATAATTTGTATATTTGGCGCCTGGCGACATTATTGCAGCTTGCGACTATACTGTTATCTACGGTAGGGTTATCACTATAACTGGGCCTGAGTGTCCAAGGGAAAGAAAATTTTTTTCCCGTGGAAACACTGAGGCAAAGTGTCCGTAGGCAAAGTGTCCGTAGGCAAATTGTCCGGTAGGCAAATTGTCCGGTTAGGCAAAAGTTTCCCGGGAGGCAAACTGAACGTAGGCAAACTGTCCGGGAGGCAAATTGTCCGTAGGCAAACGTCCGTAGGCAAACTGTCCGGGTACCCTGAGGGAAAAGGGAAAAGCAGTTGTTAGACAGACAGCAGGTAGGCTGAGCTAGCCTCCAGGCTAACCCCACCCTGCCTACACATCTTCTGTTTGCTGCTAGCTCTCACCTCGGGAGTTCATGAACCTTGGGAAAGCCAGGACTGCCCATCACCCCTCTACTGCTGCGGTCTGGCATGCCGCTACTCCTGTCTCAACAGAATCGGAGCACGGGATCATCTTCAGTTGACCACTCTCTAACTACACCTGTTCTGTAAGGATACTGCTTTATCTGCAATATATGGGGAGTTTTGTTCCTCTTTTGTTTTAATGAAGCCTTCCTTAGTTTTTCCGGCAGAAAAGTCCTGGTGCTGGAGCTGCGTGACGGTACTCCACCCTCCAGCCTTTACAATAGGTAATATCAGGCACCATGTAGTGCCTGAATCTAATAAATCTTGCTATGAATAAGTTTGCTATTGGTTCTCTGTGAAGGATTACATTACTGTAATATTCTGCTTATGACTGTTAGAATGGTGCCTCCAGTGTCTGCAACCCATCTGTAGGAGGCACGAGCTAAAACTAACTTGCAAGTGGCCCTGCAACATGTTCCTGGGGTCAAAACCAGTTATAGGTGTCTGGCTTCCCTGTCCTTGCCATGCAATGAAAAGTTTTAGAGAAGTTGCTACTTGGTAGCAACCTCTCGGCATGTATGTGATGCATTCCAGGCTCTTTGGTCTGTTGTGAGCACAGGTTATTGAGCACTGGTTCAGCATATGCCATTGCTGCAAGTATAGCATGAAGTACATTAAGCTTGAATGGCACAATGAATCAGAAAAGTTCACGTCAAAGACACAGTAAAACTTTACCCATCTGGAAAGCTCAAGCAACCAGATTTTGCTTGAAGAGAAAATAAATAAATAAAACTGTGTTTTAAATCATGAAAATGTTTTAATCGGCACCAGGCAAGCAGCGAGTCCCCTGGACTCAATGTAGTTAAGTTTTCCAACACTGGTGACGCTGTGTTTGCCCCCTGCCATTTGCATTAACAAATGTAATCATTTGCTCTACGCCATTTATATGAACAAACGTAATAGTTTGCTCCCCGCCATTTGTATGAAAAAACGTAGTAGCTAAACTGGGTGTTTTTGCCAGCATTTTCATATTGCTTCCTTAATCGTAAGCCATGTCTAAGGTAAAGCTAGCCATATGTAAATGTGTCGCGTTAACACTAAAGCAGAAAACTTACAGTAAAACCCTTATAACTCGGCATTGTATAACTCGGAATTTGATATAACCCGGCAAGGCAAAGACAGGCTCTCACTTGAGGGCTGTGATGGTTGGCCCTCGCCCGTGGTGGCGCAGGCAGGATTTTTATAGTGACGCCTGTGATTAGAGGCTCATGCCGCCCCTGTGTCCTCCGATGCACTCGCAGTCGAAGGTAGAGTTAATGGACAGGGCATGTGGGTGTTCTTAGGCCATTCGATGGTGCAGAAAGATTTTAAGTGGATTTATGGGTCTCATTCGGGATCGAACTCGGGTCTTCGAGAACGCCACCCGGTGATGCTAACCACTATACTACCGCCTCCCCTAAACTGCATCTCATGGTTTTCACTCGGTATATTATGCCCTCACAACCTCTTGTGTGAACATGTAAACAGAAAGTCGGCAAAAAATAATGAATCTTGGCATATTGCTGTTATAATTGCATCTCTTTGCTTACACAAGGCATATCCTCAGTCGCATAAAGTCGTGTTTTTGTCCTTTTGACCTTTTCCTGCAGGCTCAGGCTCTTCAATTTCATTCCCTTCCTGCTGGAGACACCCTTGCGTGATGGAGCTGACATCTTGAAATACAGTACTGTATGATGTACGTACAGGGAGGTCCCGTTATACGAGCATTCGTTATACGAGAATCCGATGATACGAGATGTGTAAATTAGGGTCTATTTTCAATATACGAGATCAAAAATCCAATGATATGACATTCAAACTGGGGTGAGTAAAATTACAAGTTAAAAATGCGCGCCCTACCACTCCTGGGCTGGACAAAAGGGGATTTGGTTGACCCCAGTGAGGTCACCCCTAGCAAGCCGTGACCCGAAGGGTAATTAAGCATATGGCGCGGCCTGACCTTTAGGGGTAATTAGCCAGGTGTGCGGCTCCAACCTTGGGACCGCAGTCAGGTCACCCCTAGCAAGGCGTGACCTGAAGGGTAATTAAGCATATGGTGCGGCCTAACCTTTAGGGTAATTAGCAGGTATGCGGCCCCAACCTTGGGACCTCTACACTACCTTCTCTTGTATCACGTGGCGTCCCATACATTACAACGTCTTTTTTGCTTGTTATGCATGTTTTATGTTTAATTAATGTGCAGTTATGTTATTTTGTGTGCTATTTTCTCTTTCAGAATGCTTTTTCTACAGAATAGGTAGTACAGTGTGGGTAATATAGACGCTGTGTGTTTGTTGTGTTTGCTACAGTTTATTTTAGGTTGAAATTTTGTTTTTTTGTTTTTTTGTGTTTTAATTGATGGGGTCCTGGAACCAAACCTATATTTTACCATTAGTTATCGGTTTCGTTATACGAGATTTCGCTTTACAAGTATGCCAGGTGGAACCTAACTGCTCGTATCTTCGGGACCTCCCTGTACTGTATTTTTTTTTTTTTTTTACTCATATCAGAGGAGGACATTGGCATAATTCGGCATATTGAATAACTCGGCAAGGGCAAATCGGTTCGGCAAAGTTGCCGGTTAGGGCAAATTCGAACAAATCGGTTCACGAACAGAGTTTCAAACTCATAATTGCACCGTTTGCCGTACGATGACTCGGTTGCCGAACAAGTTTTTTTTGTGTTTTTTTTACATCACAAAGGACTGGCCAAGGGCACAACAAAAAGAGGTAACACAAAGCCCGCTTAGTTGCCAGTCCCTATAAAGAAGACAGTAAGATAATAAAAAAAGTTATTATGAAAAAAATGTTATAATATAATATTACATTGCATTTATAGGCATTTTTATGCATGAAATACAGATAAAAAGGTAAAAAATGTCTTTATTTTGGGGGTCAGGAACGGATTAATCCATTTTATATTATTTCTTATGGAAAAATGTATTTAGGCTTTAGAACAACTTTTGGGAACGAATTATGTTCGAAAACCGAGGGCGTGTCTGTATATGCAAATGTCTGGAAAAAGGTGAGAACATACATAATTTTAAAATTCTGCTTTCTATACAATTAAAAATGAAATCTTTATAAGAGTACCACTCAACAAACTGGAAAACCCATCCATTCATAACACACAATCCATCATGGGTGCCGGATAGCTTGGGTTTTACTATAACCCATACAAATCATAATTACCTACAATGTAAGGTATTTGAAGCTCCATAAATACAGGGTGTAACACGAGTTTCTGCAAATATTGATACTGGTGAAGGAACATGTAATTCTAAGCACAAAATATTCTATAACCATATGCTTTTTGAAGCTTCCTTTAGACGTGAGATGAAGTTAGAAAAATTAGCGCGGCCAGTAATTTCACCATGGCAGGCGGTTGCCGCTCGGTGACATTTTGAATGATTTCAGCATTATGTTTACTAGTAATGGAGCATTACATTATCTTATAACAACACAATTGGTATTAATGGACATGTTATTACTAAATAAGCAGTACATGAGAACAGCAGGGCTGTAATAAACAATACTGTAAAAGGCTAAGTGGCAATGCGTCGGGGCGGGGGAGGAAGGAGGGACTAGGCTGCGAGGCCTCACGCTGATCAGCTGAGTCACGTGTTCCATCCTACCCCTCCCTGACACGATGCCATGTAGCCTTTTACAGTATTGCTTATTACAGCCCTGCTGTTCTCATGTACTGCTTATTTAGTAATAACATGTCCATTAATACCAATTGTGTTGTTATAAGATAATTTAATGCTCCATTACTAGTAAACATAATGCTGAAATCATTCAAAATGTCACCGAGCGGCAACCGCCTGCCATGGTGAAATTACTGGCCGCGCTAATTTTTCTAACTTCATCTCACGTCTAAAGGAAGCTTCAAAAAGCATATGGTTATAGAATATTTTGTGCTTAGAATTACATGTTCTTTCACCAGTATCAATATTTGCAGAAACTCGTGTTACACCCTGTAGATAATTTTCATTTGTTGTTCTCTATCAAATGCAACGATCAAGAAATAGCCCGCCACCCTTAGTTACAGAATGATGAGCTTTGCTCTCAATTATTATTATTTTTTATTTTTTATTTCTACATCACAAAGGACTGGCCGAGGGCAAAAAAAAAAGTAGCTAAAAGCCCGCTTAGTTGCCAGTCCCTATAAAGAAGACAGTAAGATATATAAAAAGATGAGATTGAAAATAACAGTAGAAGATAGCAAGAGAAGCAACATTTCGGCGGTGGTTTAAAGATTGAAGAGTCAGTTTGTCAGAGGAGGGGAGTTGATGAGACAAAAATCTTTTGACTCAACCCTATTTAGAAGAGCTGTATGAGTGGATCCTCCCGAAACATGTGAGACATACTCCATTCACGGGCGGATAAGGCCCCTGTACAGAGCAAGCAACTGGGTGGGAGAAAAAAATGGACGCAGATGCCACAGGGCACCTAACTTAATAGAAGCTGTTTTAGCAAGAGATGAAATGTGAGATTTCCAGTTCAGATTTTTAGGAAAGGATAATCCTAGAATGTTCATCGTAGAAGAGGGAGACAATTGGGTGTCATTGCAGAAGAGGGGATAGTTGTCTGGAAGGTTATGTCGAGTAGATAGGCAAAGAAATTGGGTTTTTGAGGCATTTAACAAAACAAGGTTTGCATTGCCCCAATCAGAAATTATTGAAAGATCAGAAGTTGGGCGCTCTGTGGCATCTCTCTATTTCAATTATTCAACTTTCGTGGTTGTTCTTGAAGTGATCAGCAATTGTCATATCTCTTGTAAACATACCCAACTTTATGTAAGTTTGGTAAATGGTGATGAAAAGTACCAGAATACAAAAATATGCTAGGTCCCTGTCATGTAGAACCTTTAAACTTTAATATGGATTAAGTAGAATTATTATGCATCTTTGCAAGAGCTACTTTTGCATAATTCAGCTAGAGCCATAACCAGTGGTAAGCACAGTGAAAAATCCTATGTGGGTAAATTATTCTAATCTAACTCCAACATCTTCATATGAAAATTGAAAGTCTTCCTTTTGAATCTGCGGTTACGGGCAAAGCATTCAAATCATTGGAAAAATTGTCATGGAATCATAATGGTTATAGTCTATGATATAAAAGAGGCTTCTGATTTGGCAACCATCTTCGAAAACATTGATGAACGATTTGAAAGAAGAGATCTAGGTGTGTCAAACTCTGCTACCTTTCCATCATCCAGCACCATTACTTGAGAACAGGACATCACTGTGTTCAGTCTGTAAACGGAAGTATGATGTAACATAACTCTCACATATATAGTTGATTCTTTAAAATTAACTACAATATTCACCAAATTAATGGTATAGTTAGGCAAGTGCACTAAGGAAAAGAAGGTACCTAGACTGTGACTCATTATGTCTTAAATCTCACATTTAATTTCAGTAACAGTTTTGTACTATACCAAAGACTACTCTATACTGGACTTGCTACTCATTTTGGGCTATTTCCGGTGGAGGCCAGTTTTGCGATTCCTGACATTTTTGAACATCACTCTCATTTCCCTTCCTATGGTTTATCAGTATAAATGATATACCGTTATCTTCGTAAATGTTTGTTCTATAATATTATCAAATAAAAAACTGTAAAATACACTAAAGAAATGCCATTATGAGAGTGAAGAAATATGCATGAACTTAATTTAATATTCACTTAAACTCTTCGCCATTTAATATTTTGCTAGAAAACATTTTACATGAAACATATCAATAGAAGCGGAATGGTATTAGCTTTCCATTGATATATTTCATTTTCTGATAAATGAATTAGAACCATACATAAATTAGCGTTAACTAAATAAATAACCTCATCAATCGGGAAAATTACCCGATTGATGATGTTATTTATTTAGTTAACACTAATTTATGCATGGTTCTAATTCATTTATCAGAAAACGAAATATATCAATGGAAAGCTAATACAATTCCGCTTCTATTGATATGTTGCATGTAAAAAGTCTTCACGCAAAATATTAAATGACGAAGAGTTTAAGTGAATGCATGTTTCTTCAGTCTCATAATGGCATTTCTTTAGTGTATTTTAGTTTTTTATTTGATAATATTATAGAACAATCATTTACGAAGATAACAGTGTAACATTTATACTGATAAACCATAGTCTACTGTATTCATGGAACACTTTTTTACTTGCCAATCCGATTGATGATGTTATTTTTTTTAGTTAACGCTAATTTATGCATGGGGGTAATTCATTTATCAGAAAACGAAATATATCAATGGAAAGCTAATGGAATATCAATGTGCAATATCAATGGAATATTAAGTTCATGCATATTTCTTCACTCTCTCATAATGGCATTTCTTTAGTGTATTTTACTGTTTTTTATTTGATAATATTATAGAACAAACATTTAAGAAGATAACAGTATATCATTTATACTGATAAACCACAGGAAGGGAAATGGGAGTGATGTTCGAAAATGTCAGGAGTCGCAAAACTGGCCTCCACTGGTCATGGGCGGGTTGGCGCGGGGCACGAGTAGCAAGTCCAGTTTAGAGTAGTCTTTGACTATACATACATTAATCTAACAATCTTTGCTTGGATGGAAGAGGAAGTGCCTGGACAAAGACCACTACTGTCCCACAATGCAACAGAGAAAAGAGATGAAAATTACTGTGGTATTTACAGAGGCCTTGTATTGGTTTAAATAAATCTTTAAATAAATTGGTATAAACCTTAAATATCTAGTCTAGTAAATAAAGTTTGTTGAGTTTTCCAGTCAAGGAGAGCAGTAAAACCTGCATTAATAGAATACAAGGAATTAAAACAAAAAATCTATGAAACAGCATGAATCTAAAACATATCGTTAACATAAGAAAGATTATAAAGAAAATTTTGGCCAAAGAGACAAAATTATATGCTATATTCATGGATCTGGAGATGGCATTTGGTAGGATAGACTTGGAACTAAGTGGAATGCATTCAAAATATGAAATGAGTGGAAAGTCACTGAATGGAATGAAGGATTCTAATAGGATGACCATGTATGCGTCAAAAGTGAAAGATGTAAATGAAAGTCTTAGAATACATGGGAATATTAAACAAGAATGTGTAATGTAAGTTTGAGTGTTCAATCTGTATATAAATGAGATAGAAAGAGAAATAAAGAGTAAGGTTTAGTAATGTGAGGGTACAATCTAGTATGGATAATACAACACTGAAGATGAATACTATTCTGTTTGCAGATAATACCTGATTTGCTGGTAGAGTAAAAAGGCTGTGTAAAAACTGGTAATTGAGTGTGAAAATTTATGCCAAAGAAGAAAATTCCAATTTAATGTGATCATAAATAAAAAATAAAGAATGAATAAACTAATCTCGCGACTTCGCAGGATTCCTGCAAGGACTATTGGTTTGCTGACTGGTCTGTATTCTGGGACTGAGATTGCTGTGAAGTGTGGGGGAGGTGTATCCAGCTTCTTTCCTGTGAATACAGGAGTGAGGCAAGGGTGCGTCCTTGCCCCATCACTTTTCAACACTTGTATGGACTGGGTATTGAGCAAAGTTGTAGATCAAAGTGATTGTGGAGCATCCCTCGGCAACACCAAGATCACTGATCTCTTTTTTGCCAAAGATGCAGTAATCTTTGCTGAGTCGCTGGAGGTCCTGGTGATGGCTCTCGAGGCGCTGCACGAGGAGGCAAAGCCTTTGGGACTTGAGGTCTCCTGGCTCAAGACCAAGGTCCAGGTGTTT
Organism: Chionoecetes opilio; assembly: GCA_016584305.1. Classification (NCBI taxonomy): domain Eukaryota; kingdom Metazoa; phylum Arthropoda; class Malacostraca; order Decapoda; family Majidae; genus Chionoecetes; species Chionoecetes opilio. The sequence continues at coordinate 52,546 of JACEEZ010008075.1, forward strand.
GGAGGCTTACTAGATGAAACAAACAGTACAGTCCGTTCATGGGTGCGGCGAGAACATTGAGATCTTGCAAAGTTTTACATACCTTGGTAGCGCAGTCCATAATGATGGCGGGTCGCGTTAAGAACTCTTGCGGCTGATTGGCATAGCCCACGGTGTTATGGACTAGCTCAGCGGGAGTATTTGGCGTTGTCGGTACCTGTGTAGGAGGACAAAGATTCGGTTCTTCAAGTCGCTTGTGATCCCTGTCTTACTCTATGGTTGTGAGACATGGATACTAAATAGCGACTTGAAGAGGCGAATCGATGCCTTTGGTAATAAGTGTCTTCGCAGAATCATGGGGTATCGTTGGGATGATTACCGTATTTTACGGCTTATAAGATGCACTTTTTTCTCCAAAAAATACCCTGAAAAACACTCATGCGTCTTCCAAGACGAATGTTGTAGGAGGTTAGCTTAGGTAGCTATTCAATTCAGCCTCTTATATGATGTAACTTCAGTACTTACCTGTTAAGAGTATTTAGAATACCATAAGACATTCAACCAATAGCCATTGCGTGTATAAGGAACTTTGTTTGTTACATTAGATGAAAATTTGTATACATATGTACATGCAGCCACCACAAATACTACACGCATACAGGAAAATTCAAACAATACGTGGTGAGGCACAGGAGGCAGGCAACGTAGTGAGGCATGGGAGGGCGTGATAGGCGTTTGTTTACACTCAGGACAACAAAGCCAGACTCAGCTGATCGCCACATCAGGCAGGCACACAGCTGCGCACCGCCGCGGTAGGGTTTTTCACTCCCGCTGTCCGACCTGCGTGCACATGTTCAGCCAGCCAACATGACAATTTACTTATACTATCGCATACAAGCTAGAAAATAAAAATAGCTGATGAGCAGTGCTGAATGAAGATAATGAATAGTGAGTGTGTTCTTGTGTGAAAATGAATGTACTATATCGGACAAGTTTTTCTTTCTTTTTCTTAGAAATTTCTTTCCAAAATCAGGGTGCGTCTTCCAAGATGCAGCGTCTTATAAGCCATAAAATACGGTATGTGTCAAATCAGCGATTGCACCGTGAGAACCACCGTGAGGTTGACCTTGAAACCGATCCTTCCCATCGGCTTGTATCTGTAAGAGACAATCTGGCGTGGAGGAGGCCAAGGGGGCGACCACAAGGCTCGTAGCTGGGGCAAGTTGATGTTTCTTGTCAAGAGTTGCTTGGTATGGGAAGGGAGCCTGCATGGGGACTCGCACGTGGTGACCCCCGGCAGTGGCGTCGTAGGGTGGGCAAGGCGACGCGCCCCCCGGCGTATGCCCCCAATGATGTTGATAAATAAGGAGGTGGTATTTAATTTAAAAAAATTAAATTAATGATTTTGTTGATTTTGTAGCTTCTCATACCAAAAATAAGATGCGAGTTTCAGAAGCAACGCATTCAACGGTTGAATGGATAGTAAAGGGAAGAAGTGAATAAGTTCAATAATCTTTGCTGCATCCTGTACAAACATGGCAGCATGAAGGAGGGGTTAATAGAGAGATATGCAGAGACGGTGCAGGTGAGGTGGTTTGGTCATACATTTGGTCATGGATTTGGTGGCAGATGGAATTTAATATTGATAAGTGTAGCGTAATTAATGTTGGTAGAAAAAATCCTAGTAATAGGTACACTATACGCAATATATCGCTGAAAAGATCAGAAGGTGAGAAAGATCTGGGAGTGCGGGTAAGCTCAGACCTCCGTCCTAGGAAACAATGTATTTAGGCTAGAAATAGAGCTAATAGGGTGTTAGGATTCATTACCAGAAGTGTTCAAAGTAGAAGTGCTGAGGTTATTCTAAAGCTTTATTTGGCTTGTTAGAATCAGTGCAGAGAAGGATGACCAAAATGATTCAAGGGATGCGTAACTAGTTATGAGAAGAGATTGAAGCAATTAAATTTACACTCACTCGAGAGACACAGAGTAAGGGGTGATCTGATAAAGTTTTTTAAGTGGATAAAGGGATATAATAAAGGAGAGGTAGGAGAAGTTCTTACGGCTAGTAACCAGGGTAGAACAAGAAGTAACAGCTTCAAGCTGGAAAAACGTAGATCTATAAAAGAAATAGGGAAAAAGTGGTTCACAAATAGGGTGGTAAATGATTGGAATGGACTCAGTAGACATGTACAGGGAGGTCCCGTTATACGAGCATTCGGTATACGAGAATCCGATGATACGAGATGTGTAAACTAGGGTCTATTTTCAATATACGAGATCGAAAATCCAATGATACGACATTCAAACTGGGGTGAGTAAAATTATCAAGTTCAAAATGCGCACCCTACCACTCCCAGGCTGGACAAAGGGGGATTTGGTTGACCCCAGTGAGGTCACCTCTAGCAAGCCGTGACCTGAAGGGTAATTAAGCATATGGTGCGGCCTGACCTTTAGGGGTAATTAGCCAGGTGTGCGACCCCAACCTTGGGACCGCTACACTACCTTCTCTTGTATCACGCGGCGTCCCCTACATTACAACGTCTTTTTTGCTTGTTATGCATGTTTTATGTTTAATTAATGTGCAGTTATGTTATTTTGTGTGCTATTTTCTCTTTCAGAATGCTTTTTCTACAGAATAGGTAGTACAGTGTGGGTAATATAGACGCTGTGTGTTTGTTGTGTTTGCTATAGTTTATTTTAGCTTGAAAAACATGTCTTTTTTTTTTTTTTTAATTGATGGGGTCCTGGAACCAAACCATATTTAACCATTAGTTATGTGTTTCGTTATACTAGATTTTGCTTTACGAGTATGCCAGGTGGAACCTAACTGCTCGTATCTTCGGGACCTCCCTGTAGTTAGTGCGGAGCCATTAGAGAGCTTTAAAAGGAGGATAGATAAATTCATGGATGGGGATGAAAGATGGATGTAGGTAGTGTTAAGTAACAGAAACTACCTCGTGTAGGTCTCACAGTCTCTTGTAGCTTCCTTATTTTCTTATGTTCTTAACTTCCTCCTTCTCTATTTTTATTTTCCACTCCTTTCGGACTTTTTTCATTCCTTGCGGTTCGTTGAATTTTTATTCTTTTGTGAATATGTACTTGCTGAAAGCTTTTATTTAAAATTTCACTCATTATCTTTGGATCTTCATATATTATATTTCCTTCTTTCAATCTCTCTACTTTGTCCTTACGTTTGATTCTTCCATTGATAAATCTGTAAAACAGTTTGGGCTCTTCCTCAAACTTTTCAACTACAAACTCCTCCCGAGTTTCACGCTATGCAAGTTTCGCGATCCTCGAGTTTCGTGCGGAGTCCTAAATTCTTACCATCCCGACTCGCGCAGTATCTCCCCGAGTTTCGCGCTGTTTCGTACGTTTTTTTTTTTTTTTTTTTGTGCCGTTTGGCAGTGACCTCCAGGGGTGGGATGGTAGGCCCTGTACTCGAGGGCTGTAATGGTTGGCCCTCGCCCGTGGTGGCGCAGGCAGGATTTTTATAAGAGTTAATGGGCTGCATTAGTAGAAGCGAAATTGGATTAGCTTTCCATTGATATATTTCGTTTTCTGATAAATGAATTAGCACCATGCATAAATTAGCGTTAACAAAATAAATATCATCATCAATCAGGGTATAAGCAAGCACGCCACCCTCAGTACTCACTGATTGTGTAAAGGCCGGTTTCCATCAGCCCGCTTGTACGGCCGTCTTACAACAACACCGCTCAACAATGACGTCACCATCATCACCGCTTGAGTGGTATTTGTGGTAACTGGGCACAGTTGGCAACTCCGCTCGAGCGGACACCGCCGATCGGGAGAGATGACTTGAATTTAACTTTGTACGGCGGCCGTACAGCGGTACGGCGGTGCGGTAGACTTTTTTGTGACGTCATTGTGACGTCTTTGTTGTTGTATGGCGGCCGTACAAGCGGGAAGGTGGGAACCGGGCTTAAGCCCGGTTCCCACCTTTACAGGGGAGGTAATGGCCTTTGTTTACATCACCGCACAGCCACTGTCGGCCAGCCATGTGCTCGGGATGGACCACTCGGCCACCGCCTCTCCCAGCGGTGATCCAAAAGTGTTTTTCTGTTGGTCTGTTTCCATTTTCTTTGCGGTATCGTATAACTTTTAGCTTGTATGCGATAGTATTAGTAAATAGTTTTGATGAATTCGCCATGGGTGATAATTTCCAGGAATGAAAAGAGCTTAAGATACGTGTGACAGCCTTGTGGTAAATGATACATCAAAACTAGCAGACGATAGATGGCGCTGTTGGCGGCAATCGCGGCAATCTGCCGCCAAAAGGGGGAATGTAAACATACCAGCGTGAGGACAGATTACGTAGTTGATTTGAATGTCTTATGGTATTTGAAATACATGTAACAGGTAAGTACTGAGGTACTGAGTACTGAGGAAGTACTACAACATTCGTCTTGGAAGACCATTAGTATTTTTTCAGGGTATTTTTGGGGGAAAACGTGAGTCTTATAAACCGTAAAATATGGTACTACGCCTCGCACCATTAAAACTAAATAAGCATTTTTACAGTGTTTTCAATACCCGAGTTTCGCGATTCTCGAGTTTAGCGCTATGCCTTCTGAAGAAAGCAGGCGCGAAACTCGGGAGGGTACTGTATATCCTTCCCATAACTCTTCTCTTCCTCTCTCTTTATGCACACATATTAATTTCTTGCTAATTTATAGTCTTCTGTATTTCTTTGTGTCCGATTTCTCTGTACTCTTTTCCATGCCTCATCCCTTATTCTCTTTGCCCTCTCACATCTTCCATTAAACCATTCAGTCTTTGCCTTTTCTCTTGGTGTATATAGTGGTACGTGTTTTTCAACTCCTTTCTCATACATGCTCAGAAAATGTTGTATTTCACTTGCACATCGGTCACTCCTTTCATTTCTTCCCAGTCAATTTTTTCATTGATTTTTTTTCTGTTCTTCCATGTTAGTTTTCCAGTCTCTTCTGCTCCTTTTGTACAATTCATCTTCCTACTTTATGTCCTTTTCCGTCTCCATTTCTAAGATTACATGATCACTTTTTCGATGTGGCAGCCATTATCTATCTCATTTGCTAGGTCTATACCTTTTGTTAACACTAGGTCAAGGCTTGCTGGTTCGTCATCTCCCCTATATCTTGTGTTTTCTGTGACCCATTGAGTCATCGTGTTTTCCATTGTCAGTTTCAACAATCTATCCCCCAAACATTTTTATTTCCTCGTTCATTTACCTAGTTGTGTTTTACAGGGCCTGAGCTACACTCGTGTGGTCCCATCTCCGCATCTCCACTTATTTTTTCTTTTTTTTTTTCTTTTTTTTTTTTACATCACAAAGAACTGGCCAAGGGCACAACAAAAATGGGTAACACAAAGCCCGCTTAGTTGCCAGTCCCTATAAAGAAGACAGTAAGAGAATAAAATAAAAAGAGGGGTGAGCCAATTTAGTTCGGGAGGTGTCTTGTTACTCCTCTTTTGAAAAGATTTAAGTCATAGGAAAGTAGAAAAATAGAAACAGGAAGAGAGTTCCAGATTTACCAGTGAAAGGGATGAAAGAATAAAGATACTGATTAACTCTTGCATTAGGAAGATGGACAGAATAGGGATAAGAATGAGTAGAAAGTCTTGTGCAGCAAGGCCGCGGGAGGGGGGAAGGCATGCAGTTAGCAAGTTCAGAAGAGCAGTGAGCATGAAAATAACGGTAGAAGATAGCAAGAGAAGCAGCATTGCGTCGGTGATTTAAAGATTGAAGACAGTCAGTCAGAGGAGGGGAGTTGATGAGACAAAAAGCTTTTGACTCAACCCTGTTTAGGAGAGCTGTATGAGTGGATCCTCCCCAAACATGTGAGACATACTCCATACATGGGCGGATAAGGCCCCTGTAGAGAGCAAGCAATTGGGAGGGAGAAAAAAAAGGACGCAGATGCCACAGGACACCTAACTTCTTAGAAGCTGTTTTAGCAAGAGATGAGATGTGAGATTTCCAGTTCTGATTTTTAGTAAAGGATAGTCCTAGAATGTTCATTGTAGAAGGAGACAGTTGAGTGTCATTGAAGAAGAGGGGATAGTTATCTGTTAGGTTTTGTCGAGTAGATAGGTGAAGAAATTGGGTTTTTGAGGCATTGAACAAAACAAGGTTTGCTTTTCTCCAATCAGAAATTATAGAAAGATCAGAAGTTAGGCGCTCGGTGGCATCTCTCCGTGAATCACTTAGTTTCTGTTGAGTTGGACGTCTAATAAACGACGTTGAAAAATGCAGGGTAGAATCATCAGCGTAGGAGTGGATAGGGCTTTGAGTTAGACTTAGAAGATCATTAATGAATAATAGAAAGAGAGTGGGTGATAGGACAGAACCCTGGGGAACACCACTATTGATAGATTTGGGAGAAGAACAATGTCCGTCTACAGTAGCTGCAATAGAACGGTTTGAAAGGAAACTTAAGATGAAGGTACAGAGAGAAGGATAGAAACCGAATGAGGGTAGTTTGGAAATTAAAGATTTGTGCCAGACTCTATCAAAAGCTTTTGATATGTCAAGGGCAACAGCAAAAGTTTCACCGAAACCCCTAAAGGAGGATGACCAAGATTCAGTTAGGAAAGCTAGAAGATCGCCAGTAGATTGCCTTTTACGGAAACCGTACTGACGATCAGATAGAAGATTGTGAGCAGATAGATGCTTAAGAATCTTCTTATTAAGTATAGATTCAAAAACTTTAGAAAGGCAGGAAGTCAAAGCTATAGGATGGTAGTTTGAAAGATTAGAACGGTCACCCTTCTTAAGAACAGGTTGGATGTGAGCAAACTTCCAGCAAGAAGGAAAGGTGGAAGTAGATAGACAAAGACGGAAAAGTTTGACCAGGCAAGGTGCAAGCACAGAAGCACAGTTTTTGAGAACAATAGGAGGGACTCCGTCAGGACCGCAAGCCTTCCGAGGATCTAGGCCAGAAAGGGCAAGGAAAACATCATTCCGAAGGATCTTAATGACAGGCATAATATAGTCAGAGGGTGGAGGAGAAGGAAGAACAAGCCCTTCATCAACCAGAGTGGAATTTTTAGCAAGGTTTGAGCGAAGAGTTCAGCTTTAGAAGTAGATGAGACAGCTGTGGAGCCATCTGGGTGAAGCATAGGAGGGAAAGATGAAGAAGAAAAATTGTTAGAGGTGTTATTAGCTAGATGCCAGAAGTCACGAGAGGAATTTGATTCAGAAAGATTTTGACATTTTCTATGAATGAAAGAGTTTTTGGTAAGTTGAAGCATAGATTTGGCATGATTATGGGCAGAAATATAAAGGGCATGAGTTTCAGGAGATGGATGCTTACGGTACCGTTTGTGAGCCACCTCTCTATCTCGGACAGCATGAGAACAAGCAGAGTTAAACCAAGGTTGACGGGCTTTAGGATTAGAGAAAGTATGTGGAATGTACGCCTCCATGCCAGAGACTATGACCTCAGTTATGCGCTCTGCACAAAGAGATGGGTCTTTGACATGGAAGCAGTAATCATTCCATGGAAAATCAGAGTAGTACTGCCTTAGGTCTTCCCACTTAGCTGAGTTGAAGTGCCAGAAGCACCTCCGCTTAGGTGGGTCCCGAGACGGTACCGGAGCGATAGGACAGGTTACAGAAATAAGATTGTGATCGGAGGAACCCAACGGAGAGAATAGTTTCACAGAGTAAGCAGAAGGGTTAGTAGTTAGGAAAAGATCAAGAATGTTGGGCTTGTCTCCAGGGCGGTCAGGAATACGGGTAGGGTGCTGCACCAGCTGCTCTAGGTCTTGGAGGATAGAAAAGTTGTAGGCTTGTTCACCAGGTTGGTCAGTGAAAGAAGATGATAGCCAAAGCTGGTGGTGAACATTGAAGTCCCCAAGAATGGAAATTTCTGCTAAAGGAAAATGAGATGAGATGTGCTCCACTTTTGATGTTAAATAGTCGAAGAATTTTACATAGTCAGAGAAGTTAGGTGAGAGATATACAGCACAGATAAATTTAGTAAGAGAGTGACATTGAAGTCGAAGCCAGATGGTAGAAAACTCGGAAGATTCAAGGCCGTGGGCACGAGAGCAAGTGATGTCATTGCGCACATATACGCAACAGCCAGCTTTGGATTGAAAATGAGAATAGAGACAGTAAGAGGAGACAGAAAAAGGTCTGCTGTCAGTGCTCACAGACAACTGAGTTTCGGTGAGGAAAAGAAGATGAGGTTTAGAGGAGGAGAGATGATGTTCAACAGAGAGAAAGTTAGATCTAAGGTCGCAAATGTTGCAGAAGTTTAAGGAGAAAAGGCTAGAAGTATCAAGACACCTCGAGTCGTCATCTTGAAGACTGTCCGACCTGGGGATATTTCTGGTCCCCTCAATAATAATAATGGTGCACATTATGTGCCGATATCACTCCTCATTTAGTCCATTCCAAACTTCTACATTTCTATGAGGGAAGCTGTACTTCTTTATATTGTTCAGGCATCTCCCTTTTCCTAGTTGTTTTGTATGTCCTCTTGTGTATCGACCTTCTCTTTGTTTCCGAGTCAGTAGTTTCTCATTGTCTGTTTCTTCCATCTTTGTTATCAGCTTAAAAATTGTTATTAAGTCTCCTCTTGCTCTTCTCTGCTCGAGTGTTGCTAACTTTATTTCCTTCAATCTTTCCTCATAAGAAAGTTCTTCTAGCTCTGGTACAATCTTTGTTGCCATTCTCTGTATCCTCTCCAACTTTTTCACATGCTTCTTTTTATATGGGGACCATACAATGGCAGCATATTCCATTTTTGGTCGGATCATTGTAGTAATTATCTTTCTCATCATGTTTGTGTCCATGTAATGAAATGCCACTCTAATATTCTTTAACATCCTGTATGTATCTCCAAATATTGTATTTATATGTTTTTCTGGTTGTAGGTTATTCTGCATTATCACTCCCAGGTCCCTATCTTCCTGAACCTTTGCAATTATTTCATTTCCCATCTTATATGGCCATTTATATCTCTTCGCTTTTTCCAATTTCCATCACTTGACACTTATTTACATTAAATTCCATTTCCTTTCTTTTGCTCTATTCGTAGATCTTGTTCAGGTCATTTTGTAGTGTTTCACAATCTTTATAGCTTTTTATTCCTCCTAAAAGTTTTGCATCATCTGCAAATAGACTAATATAACTATTTATTTCCTCCGTCATGTCATTGACTTAAATCATGAACATTATTGGTGCCAACACTGATCCTTGTGGTACCCCACTATATACCTTTCTCCATTCAGACTTTTCATTCTTCACTACTGTTCTCATTTCTCTTCCTCTCAGATAACTTTCCATCCAGGTTTTGATCACCCCTGTGATTCATCCTATATTTTCCTATTTTCCAATTTCCAAAGTAGTCTCATGTGGAACTTTATCAAATGCCTTTTTAGAATCTAGATATACACAGTCTGCCCATCCATCTCTTTCTTGTGTTATATCAATTACTCTTGAGTAAAAGCTTATTAAGTTGGTCACACATGATCTCTTTTTCATAAAACCATACTGCCGGTCTGTTATTATACCTTCATTTTATAAGTACAGTCAACCCTCAATTTAACGGACTAAAAGGGGGGGAGAAGTGGTCCGTTAAAGCCGATTGTCCATTAGAGCGAGGGTATTTTTCCAAGGGTGTGAAAATATAGGAAAAACACAGGAGAAATTGTGAAAGAAATAAGAAATCATCATAAACACAACCAGACCATGTAGCTATGTTGGGATGCAAACAATGACTGGTGCTAAATGCTAGATTTGGCACGCTCGCCCACGACTGCTCAGGACTGGTATTAGGAGAGGTAGTAAGTCTCCAGGCTCACTCATTACTGCTTGGTACGCTATGGAATATCATCATTCTAGGTTAATGTAGACATGTAATCGCATTTTAATGGCTATTATTCATATATATTTGTAAACATGAAAATACAAGCAAAGCGCTCATCCACGCCTGGCAGCGCAGCCGCGGCAGCAGCAGTGTTGTCGTTAGACATGTAAGACACATGTAGGGCTACACTCTGAGGAACTTTAATGTGTTGTCGAAAATGTATTACTCCTTTCCTATCCTTACTTGCATCAACATTGAGTGTCACAGCATATTCTCTGAGTTTGTCCTTAGACTTGCGAATATCACTCACTGTTTGTTTCTTTATTCCATACTCGTCACACACCCGGGCGACAGAAACACCAGACTCCACCTTCTTAATACGCTATAATTTCTCTACAATACTTAGATTCTCACCCATTCTTTTACCACTTCCCTTCTCTTTCGATGCCATAATAGCTTCACTGCACTGAACAAGACTAAATAAGCATAAAAACACCAAAAAACAGGCGAACACAGCTTAAACTGAGCTTGTAAACATGCGCTCCGACTGTCATAAACATGTACTATGCGCTCTGACTGGCGGACACTTGAAGGCGCCGTCACACTAGCACTTTTTCCATCGATGTCAGACGATGAGTCTGACGAGTTCCGACGAGCCAACCATGAATGCATCCATGCACGTTTTTAGCTAGTTATGCTTGTCTACGATTGACAATATACATAAGGAAGTGTATAGCAGCGATAGCCTGCCTAGGTGTCGGAGCCATGTTTGTTTACCATCGACGAAAACAGTGCAGGCGAACATCTGTGTGTGTGTGATGGTTTGCAGTCTCCAGGAGTGGAAGCTTCGGCCAACACTAGAAGAGAGGAGAGGAGGAGGAGGAGGAGGAGGAGGAGGAGGAGGAGGAGAGGAGGAGGATAGGAAGGAGAGGAGAGGAGAGGAGAAAGGGGAGGAGAGGAGAGGAGAGAGGAGGAGAGGAGAGGAGAGGAGAGGAGAGGAGAGGAGAGGGAGAGGAGAGGAGAGGAGAGGAGAGGAGAGGAGAGGGAGAGAGGAGAGGAGGTACGAAACGAAACTTAAGAAAAGAGGTCACATGAAGTAACATGTAATCTAGGAGGTCACATGAAGGAGAAAGAGGTCACATGAAGTCAAAAAATTGTAAAAACGTACTAATTATCACTATTTTAACCCCATACCCCCTTTCTACACCTAAATCACTAGCAACGCAGGCTCCTACATTATATATCTTAATATCTGATACATTTAAACTCCTTAAAAACCAAGCTTTCCCAAAAAAAAAAAAAAAAAAAATTATGTTGAGTTGACGATTCAAGCGGCGATAACGGTCTGATATCCCATTCTTGCCCCAAATTAGTCTCGCGAATGGAGTCCGTTAAATCCGAAGTCCGTTAAATTGAGGTCCATTAAATCGAGGGTTGACTGTATTCCCGTCCATTGCTTCTTATTATTTTTCTCACATATTGCATACTGTGTTTAGTCAATGACACTGGTCTATAATTTAGTGGTTCATCCTTTCTTCCCATTTTTATATATTGGCACTATATCTCTCCCCTTCCACTCCTTTGGCACTTTTCCTGTTGTTAATGAGCACTTTATTATATCATATACTGGTTCAACCAACTGCTTTCTGCACTCTTTTAAAAAAACCCGACACCCCGTCTGGTCCTATTGCTTTCCTTCCTCCAATTCCTTCAACAATTCAAACTTCCTCCTCTATTTTTATTTTCCACTCCTTTCTGACTTTTTTCATTCCTTGTAGTTCATTGAATTTTTATTCTTTTTGGGAATTTTTTTGCTGAAAGTTTTATTTAGAATTTCACTCATTATTTTGGATCTTCATATATCATATTACCTTCTTTCAATCTCTCCACTTTGTCCTTTGCTTGATTCTTCCATTGATAAATCTGTAGAACAGTTTTGGGTTCTTCTTACATTTTCAACTTATCCTTCTCATAACTCTTCTCTTCCTCTCTCCTTATGCACCATATTTATTTTTTGCTAATTTATAGTCTTCTTATTTCTTTGTGTCCGATTTCTCTATACTTTTTTTTCCCTGCCTCATCCATTATTTTCTTTGCCCTCTCACATCTTCCATTGAACCATTCTGTCTTTCCCTTTTCTCCCTTTGGGGTATATAGTGGTACGTGTTTTTTCAACTCCTTTCTCATATATGCTCAGAAAAATGTTGTACACTACCCTCCCGAGTTTCACGCTATGCGAGTTTCACGATCCTCGAGTTTTTCGCTGAGTCCTAAATTCTTACCATCCCGACTTTCGCGCATTATATCCCCGATTTTCGCTTTTTTTTTTTTTTTTTTTTTTTTTTTTTTTTTTTTTTTTTTTTTTTTTTTGTGCGTGTGTGTCCTAAGCGCCGTTGGGCAGTGCCTCCGGAGTGGGATGGTAGGCCCGGGAGTTTTAAATTGGGGCTGTGTGGGTTGGCCCTGCCCGTGGGGGCGCAGACATATTTTCTATAGTGACCCGTGATTAGGGCTCATGCCGCCCCCTTGTCCTCCGATGCACTCGCAATCAAAGGTAAGTTAAGGGCAGGTGGGGGTTGTTTTTAGGCCATCAAAACGGGCAGAGAAAGTTTTTTAAGTGGATTTTACACCCCTCATAAAGGTCAAACCCCGGACACCGAGAACGCCACTGGAGACTTCTTCTTTTTGTGACTTTTCGCTTAGTATCACTTGTAGTGTGTAAAGCTCTGCTCGAGCTTGAATAATTTGACGGTCCCCACTCGCTACCGCCTCCCAAAAAGGACGTATGGGACACATTTCCTTCCTTCCTGCTTGTATGTATTAAATAGGCTTAATAGCTTATCAGTTTGGCTTTTGTATTTTTCCATTTTTTTGTGTTTTTCTTACAGGAACAGCCGGTGTCGCATAAGATGGGTAACACCTAAAAATAAGTAGCACCTTACCTTATATTTACCACAAAATACTCCTTAAAAGTGATTAACCTAAAGGGTGGTACTGTGGTTTCTGGGGGTACGGGGGGGAAAAGGGAGAAAAGAGGGGAAAGGGGCATTGTGACAGTGTTATTTTTCAATAAAACCCGTCACACAACCATCAGCTGACAAGATTTGTCAGGCTCAAATCCTAGACCAAAACAGATCCCTGGGTGACTCCCCAAATCAAGCTCATCTCAACCCTCTCCCCCTTCCTTTTCTACGATGTTGGCCGAAGCCACCACCCCGGGAGGCGGGTCCAAACCCTGGGTAACCCCAGTACCCATTCACTGCTGGGTGGACAGGGGCTTGGGCTTTTTTAGATATTTTTTTGGGGGGAAAAAAGGAGTCTTATAAACTATAAAAACGGTAGTACACAGGGCCCAAATTTTAACCCCAGGGCCTACCTCCCCCCCCTGGAGGGCCCGGCCCAACGGCGCTGTAGGCACACACACCAAAAAAAAAAAAAAAGAGAAGAAAAAAAAAAAAACACTAAAAAGGGATTTTTACAGGTTTGTAATACCCCAGTTTTCGATCCGCGGTTTCGCGCTATGCCTCCGGAAAAAAGCAAACGCGAAAATCGGGCAGTAGTGATTTCACTTGCACATCGGTCACCCTTTTTATTTTTTCCCAAACATTTTTTCATAGTATTTTTTCAGTTCTTCCATGTTTTTTTTCCAAAATCTCTTTTTCTCCCTTTTTTACAAAATTCGTCTTCCCCTTTATTTCCCCTTTCGTTTTTCCCTTTTTAAGATTTTTATAGTCACTTTTCCCATGGGCGCCATAATTTATCTCATTTGCTAGGCTTACCTTTTTTTTAAAACTAGGTCAAAGGGTTGCTGGTTTGTCATTCCCATATAGTGTTTTTCTTCACCCATTGAGTATGTGTTTTCCATTGTCAGTTTCAAAAATCTACCCCCAGGTATTTTCATTTCCCCTTTAAAGTCTCCCCTTTTCTTTTTTTCAGTTAAAATCTCCAAATAGCAGTATCTTTTTTTCTATTCCTTTTATTATTTTGTTTAATACTTCAAGGGGGTTTTTTAAAAAGGGGGGCATTTCCCCAATTTTGTCCCCCAATTCCGCATTCCGCAATTGCGGAATGTAATTTTAGTTTCGGAATTGCGCAATTACGTTTGCCTGAAAAAATTGCGGAATTGCGAATTGCGGACCACCAACATTTTGAAGCGCAATCGCAATAACTTGCGGAATGGGTAATTCTGTTGCGGAATTGCGCAATTACGGATGCCTGAAAAAAATGCAGAATTGCGGGTTGCAGACCGCCAAAATTTTGAAACGCAATCGCAATAATTGTGACGGTCACCACCTTCAAAGTGGCAAGTGCCCGCGTGAACATAAGTTCCCACCAAATATTGTGGAGACGACACTGCCAACTGCCAACTTGCCAAGTGTAGCACAGTCACTCAGTCAATGCGCGCTGGAACTTAGGATTGAGAGCGTGTACGCTGGCCGTGTGTGTGTTAGTTGCCAACCTCCACATGCTGAACCAGAAGAAGTACAAAGGAATACAAAGGAATACAAAGGAAACACAAACAGCAACAGACCGATAGGTCCTTACAAGACTGTTTGCTTTAACTATACTACACTAACTAGATAATAAGAGAGAAAGGATAGGAAGTAGAAGGCTCCTCCTCACCCACCCATCCCTCCAGCCGAAGCTGGCCGGAAAAGAAGTGATACCATGCAATATAGAAAAACTGCATGGAATTTGTGAGGAAAGTTGAAAGCTGTAATCTATGGCTAACTACTACTAGTTTGGGGGGTAGGTTTAGTGCTTGATAGATAGGTCATGTTATGTGTGTTTTGTAATGGTGTGAACACAGTGTGGAGGTTCAAGGGTGGTGCGGCAGCCTTGCCTGGCGCTTTCTTGGGAGGCAGCAGTCAATCAGGCCCAGCTCCGTTCAACCCACTGCGGGATTGTGTACTTTCCAGTAGGACCCGACACTTCAATGCCCCTGCAGCAGTCCCCCCGGTCCCTTTAAAATCCGAGGGTGGTCACAACTGTCAGGACCCAAAACCAAAACCACAGCCCGTCACAGGTCGAGAGTAGTTGGAAAACTTAACTGGGGGCTATCGTGTGTGTTATGAGGTCTAATGTAGTTTTTGGTGTAGGCTCAGTGTGGAAGTTCAGGGGTGGTGGGGCGCCTTGCCGGGCGCTTTCTGGGGGGCAGCAGTCAATCAGGCCCCAGCTCCGTTTCATCCACTGGGTAGACATTTTCCAAAAGGACCCCGTCCTTCAATCCCCTGCAGCAGTGACCCCCGGATATAAACCCCGAGGTGGTTAACTGAAGGGCCTTACTAAACCCACAGCCCGTCACAGGTCAAAAGTTGTAGTAGGACCTTTTCTCGGGGGTGTCTGGGGACTTTGGGGGGGGTGTAACGCGACCGCAATCTTTTTACCAATGAGAGTAATATAGAGGCCCGCGAGATAAATTTATTATTCCGAGATAAACAGTGAAAACCCGGGGGTTTTGATATAAAATTTTTTACGAGGCGATTTTAAATGATTCTTTTGATTTGAGTTTACTACGTCTGACGGCACCCCATTCCATAGGTTTCAATAGGGTTTTGGAAGAAGTACTTTGTTTTCGTCGTTAAAAACCTTTTCCTGCTTATTTTAAACCCGTTTTTCTAGTTGAGTTTGGACCGGGCTAGCGTGAAAAGATTTTCTGGGACTCGTTGTAAATCCGTTGAGTTTTTTAAATCTTCGATGAGGCACCTCTTACCCTTCGTTTGTAGTGGAAAAAGTTAAGTTCTTTGACCCTTTTTCGTCGTTTATTTCGCAATCTAGGTATCTTTTTGGGTACTCTGCGTGTTTTTTTTAAAGTTATCTATGCCCTTTTTATAAAAAGGTGCCCAAACTGCACACAATTCAGATGGGGGGCAAAACAAGCGAGTTAAAAAGAGTGAGTAAACTTTTCAGATTTGAAACTGAAAGTTGGGCCAATAAAGCCAACCAATTTTTTTGCAGTTTTTATACCCTATAATTTGGTTATTCGGTTTTGAGACTTTCGAGATTAAAAAAACGCCTAAATTTTTTTCTTTAAAACACTTGTTTTTTGGAAAATCGTTCATCCGTAATTTTTATGGGGGTTGTTATTACCGATATGTAGTACATGGCATTTGTCAAGGTTAAAATTTTTTCCAGTTTTTTGCCCCATTCTTTTAGCGTTTTTAAAGTCTTTTTGTAGAGTTGGGCTGAGATTGTAGAGGCTTGTTTGTGATTTTCGTGTCATCAGAAATTTCGATACCCTCAGTGATTCCCCGTAAATGTTTTTATGTATTTTAAGAACAGGATAGGCCCAGAACTGATCCTTGAAAAACCCAATTACACTGGTCCAGTAGAAAAATTTCCCCATTTATTCCCCACCCTTTTTTTACGTTTTGACACCCCAGTTTTTTACCCAATTTGAAAATGGCCTGTTATACCATGGCTTTTATTTTTGCAAAAGAAGCTTATGAGGAATTTTGTCGAAGCTTTTTGAAAATCGAAAACTACGTCTACTCCCCTTTTTGTTGCGTACATTTGAAACACTATTGTAAAAAATCAAGAAAATTTTGAGGGGCCCATGAGCGTTTTTTTCTGAACCCCTGCGCGGTCTTGATTATGTATTTTCTTCTAAGAACTTAACGATTTTTTCTCTTAGTGGATTCCATTAATTTTCCGCAACTGATGTTAAACTGTTTTGGGCGTATTTTTCCGGGCTGCGATTGTTTCCTTTTTTTAAATATGGGTGTAAAATTTGTATTTCCCTTTCGACGGACATTTCCCGGGGAGTAAAGACTTATTAAATAAGATGGAAAGTGGTTTTTACTATTTCGTTTTTTGCTTCTTTAATATGCGGGGGGAAATTTTTCAGGGCCGGGGTTGTTTTTTTCATGTTATTTATTGCGAGCAAAATGCAATTTTGAAAGGTTAATGAGCTGAGGCAATACCTTTTTTCTGGGTTTTCGGGATGGGGATTTTGCGGGTTTCCATGTGAAAGATGCAAAAAAAATTTTTTTAAGTATCCGCCATAGATACTTTTTTTTCTGTGTGTTGCCCCTTTTCCATTTCCAAAGGTCCATGGTTGACGTCATTACTTTTTTCCTTTAACATAGCTGTAGAATTCTTTGGGTTTGATTTTCTTTCGGCAATACGTACTTCAAATTTTTGGCTTTTGCTTAATGGTTTTTTCGTATTGTTAAATTTTGTCGTGACGCGTTTTTTTTCGTCTTTATTTTTTGTTTCTATGTGTTTTTCATATGCCGCTTTTTTGCTGCAAGGCTTGTCCTGATTTTTGCGGGGGCCACCCTTTCGGTTTAATGTTTTGAAAAAAAACGCCTATATCGATGGGATTGAGGATTTATTTCTAAGTTAAGCTTACCGGTGAATTCATGCCATGCTACATTAGGGGGGTTTCTTTCTGGATAAATTCCAATCGGGGTTCGTAAGATTCTTTTTAGTTTTTTGAAGTTGCCTTCGATAACAAAAAACTTTTTTTTTCTTTCGACTTTGCTTGTCTTATGTGTTAATACTGAAAAATAATCGCCCCCGGGGGTCACGTACTAATCGGACCGACGAACGTTACTGACAAAATTTTGTTGGTTTTTTGGAAAATAAGATCAGAAATTTTCGCCTCTCGTTTGGGTGATCCAAGTGTTGGTATAAGCATTTTTGGGGGATTTTTAAAAGAAGGGTGCCCCAATGTATTTTAAGCGGCCGCCCCAAAATAGTAAAGGGAATTTAAAAAACACCGAAAATTTTCGCTTTTGTTCTAAAATAATTTCCAAATTTGTTATAGAGTTCTTCGTCTATTTATTTGTTTGAGTGGAGGCGATAAAAAAGGCCAATTTTCTACTTTTTTAGAAAGACGATTTGTTGAACAAAATTTTCATTTTTTGTTTTCATTTCGTGCTTGATACTACAAAGGGGAAGGCAAGACTTTATATATAAAATACCCTCCCCTGCTCTTTTTAGTCTTTTTGAACTTAATAAGTTATACCCCCTATGAAATTCCCAAAAAAACTCTATGGTCGGGTTTTATCCATGATCTGAAATTCCCATGATGTCGTATTGTTCTTAAACTAGTTTCCTCTGATCATGAAATTTTTACGTATATACGGGCATTAAAAAACAAACTTTAAAATTTGGGATGGGTAGTTGGGGCTTTGCGGGAACTGATTTTGGTGCTTTGTGCAAAGAGAATTTCTTACGGGAAAAGAGAGCTTTGGGTTTTTGTCGGAAAACCTCTACCGTGGGAGTTTTTTGATTTGTAGTTAGTTCCGCGTCATTTAGTACCCACCCATCGGCAAAACCAAAAGAATTTAAATGGGACCATCGTTTGGAGAGAAAACGGTTTGGCTATAAAAATGGTCCCATAAGTTTATATATTCAACTCCCTTTTTCTTTACAGAGATTTTCGGACGATTTTTGTGTGAAGGCCTTGTTATAGAAGCGTTTTCCGCATTTTATCCTCGGAAGAATACCAGATATGATGATTTTACTAGATTTTACTTTATATTTATTCATCATCTTGCGATATTTAGTAAGGAGGGCCTCTGATCTGGTTTGTTTGACGTCATTTGTTCCCGCGTGAATGATGATCAGGGTGTTTGCGTCGGCGTCATATGTTAATTCATCGCAGGCTTCTGCTATGTTGTCCAGGGACGCTCCTGGAATGCAGTGCCTCTTTCTGTGGTGGGGATCACGACCACAGAATTCTACTAGTTGCTCACGAATGATTGAGTCCCCGATCAGTTTGACGTCCTTTTCTACTGACGTTTCGGCAAGGATTTCGAATTTGTTAGAGGTTGTGACGGGGAGTTGCTTCTTTATCAATGGTTGCCTGATGCCATGTCTTACAAGGGTGAATGGGACAGAGGAGGAGGAGGAGGAGGAGGAGGAGGAGGAGGAGGAGGAGGAGGAGGAGGAGGAGGAGGAGGAGGAGGAGGAGGAGGAGGAGGAGGAGGAGGTGGAGGAGGAGGAGGTAGGGGTGGAGGAAGAAGAGGGAGAGGAGGAGGATGGGGAGGAGGGGGAAAGGGAGGAGGAGGAGGAGGAGGAGGAGGAGGAAGAGGAAGGGGATGGTTGGGGAAAGGAGAAGTAGGAAGGGAGGGAGGGGGAGGAGGCGGAGGTGGAGGAGGCGGAGGGAGAGGAAGAAGAGGAGGAGGCTGAGGGGGAGGAGGAGGAGGCGGAGGAGGAGGAAGAGGCGAGGGGGGAGGAGGAGGGGGAGGAGGAGAGAGGAGATGGGAATAGGGAGGAGGAGGAGGAGGAGGTGGTGGGTGGAGAGTGGGAGGCGGAGGTGGAGGGGATGGGTGTGGAGGGAGAGAAGGAGGAAGTTACAGGTGTGGAGGGGAGAGTCAGCTCACTAAGAACAGGTGTTAAGGGGAGAGTCAGGTCAACAGGCAGGGAAGGGAGTGTAGTCAGGTCAACAGGCCGGGAATGGAATGTAGTCAGGTCAACAGGCGTGGAAGGGAGTGTAGTCAGGTCGCAATGAGGAGGAGTCACGTTATCCTGAGACTGGCGTTCTTGCATGAATATTTGATACATATCTTGATACTTACGAAGTTTTGCGTTCATAACACAAAAAGAGGGGAGGAGAAAGTAAGAGGAGGAGGAGGAGGAGAAAGAGGAAGATTAGTAGATTACTTAGATTAGTGATTACTAGCCAGTAGACTGTGAAGTGTAAAAGTAAAGAAAAACACTAAAAGAGACAAAGACTTAATTGTGAAGGACAAGTAACAAGTATAGACAGAAACAGAATAGGAATACAGAAGTATTAAACACTAATGAAGAGTCTAGAGACACTTTTTTTTTTTATTGTAGGTGTTTAAGAGTCTAGAGATAATTTTTGTTTTAATTGTAGGTGTTTTGTTTTAAATGTAGGTGTCAAAATTAGTTTGCGGAATTGCGGAATTGCAATTGCGAAAAGGCCTATCTGAAAAAAATTGCGGAATTGCGATTGCGGACTGGTGCAGGTCGGAATTGCCGAATTGCGATTGCGGAATTGGAAAAAAAATTGCGATGCCCACCTCTGCTTCTAATACTTTCTCATGTTCTTCCTTGTTCCAGGTATTTGTTCTGGGTGGTACATAGGTAGCCACTTTTGTCTGTGTTTCTCTATTTCTGACTTCTATTTGTACACTCACTATTTCAGCTCTTCCTTCTCCATACTCCACTTGTCTTACTTTCACCCCTAATGTTGTCAGTATCATAACTCCACCACCTCTTCTACCACTTCTGTCCCTTCTCCACATGTTATATTTGTTGCATAGTATCACTTGATCTTCCTTTACTAATTTTGTTTCTGTTAAACACACTACGTCTGGATCTTTATTTAATATGTAATCTTTTAGTTCTAGCCTACTTGGTATAATTATATCTATATTTGTACACATCACTTGCATTTCTTTTTTTGCATCATTTTTCCTCACCCCATTTTCCTTTAGTCTTTTTTCTGTATATACCACTTTCTCACTCTTTCATTCAGAACCCTCCAAAAAAAAGGTGCTGTTTCTTCCTCTGTTGTGTGTGTGTGTATTTACCTAGTTGTAACATACAGGAAAAGAGCTATGCTCGTACTGTCCCATCTCCAAATCTACTATTATCCAGCTTGCCTTTGAAGTCCTGAATACTTCTTGCATTAATCCCTTTTGCATCAAGGTTGTTCCAGGCTTCTATGCTTCTATACGGGAAGCTGTATTTATTTATGTCCCTCTTGCATGTTGTCCTTTTCAATTTCTTCTCATGACCTCTTGTACTTCTATCGTCCCACACAAACAGATCTTCTCTATCAATTTTTTCCAGACCCATTGATGCTCTATACACTGCTATAAAATCTCCCCTTTCTCTTCTTTTCTCAAGAGTTGGGAGTTTTAGTCTTGAAAGTCTTTCCTCATATGGTAAATCTCTCAGGCTTGGAGCCATTTTTGTGTCTGCTCTTTGTATTCTCTCAATCTTCCTTATATCCTTCTTTTTATGTGGTGACCAAATCACTGCCGCATATTCCAACCTTGGTCGAATCAAAGATGTTATCAATTTCTTAATCCTCTCTTCATCCAGGTATTTGAATGCCATTCTTATATTCCTCAGCAACTGATATGTATCTCCTGTGATCTTGTTTATATGCTGTGTGTGAGTGAGTGTGTGTGTGTATTTACCTAGTTGGAGAGAGAGAGAGAGAGAGAGAGAGAGAGGAGAGAGAGAGAGAGAGAGAGAGAGAGAGAAGAGAGAGAGAGAGAGGAGAGAGAGAGAGAGAGAGAGAGAGAGAGAGAGAGAGAGAGAGGAGAGAGAGAGAGAGAGAGAGAGAGAGAGAAGAGAGAGAGAGAGAGAGAGAGAGAGGAGAGAGAGAGGAGAGAGAGAGAGAGAGAGAGGAGGAGAGAGAGAGAGAGAGAGGAGAGAGAGAGAGAGAGAGAGAGAGGAGAGAGAGAGAGAGAGAGAGAGAGAGAGAGAGAGAGAGGAGAGAGAGAGAAGAGAGAGAAGAGAGAGAGAGAGAGAGAGAGAGAGAGAGAGAGAGAGAGAGAGAGAGGAGAGAGAGAGAGAGAGAGAGAGAGAGAGGAGAGGAGGAGAGAGAGGAGAGAGAGAGAGAGAGAGAGAGATATTACATAACAGTTCTAAAGGTCCAACACTAATAGATGCTTTTGAGACATAGAACTAACATCAACGGTCTAGAATCCAAGTGAGGTGTGAATAGAGTGGGTGGTGAGAGTATTGAGTGTATATGAAAGAAAAGTTTTGTGTGTCTGTTAAAGAGTTGGAGGGAATGATGTGAGTGATGATAATGAAATGCAGTATCCTGAGGTGGAATGGTCTTCTAGGAAAGTATGGGTGAGGGTAATGAGAAAAGTTTACAAAAATAAGGTAAATTATGTAATTGTAGAAAAGGAAATCCCTGTAAAATGGAAAGAGAGAGTGAAGGTCCACATAAAAGAGAAGGGGTTACATTTACTGGACTGAAAGAGGGTGAGGTGACTGGACAAGAACGAGTGGAATCTTCTGCCTTGGATATTCCATTGAGGAGGCATCAAGGAACATAGTAGAGTATAATGAAATGGAAAAGTTAAAAAAATGTACCTATGTGCAACAGTAATCATTGTACATGATTTAAATGCATTCTTCAGAGTCTGTTGAATCTTGTTGTCTGTCTCTGTATCTATTGCAGCTGTAGCTTCATCCAGGAACAATATCTGAAACATATATAAATAGACATTATTAATTTTACACGTCATGGTATCTGCATCGATAGGTTGATGACAGTTGATAAACAAAAATCCTTAAAAGTCAATCACAATAATCTTTCTACAATGAGTGCCCGAGACAACACATTACTCTGTGAGAATGGCTTCAATGACAGTGACCACAGAAAATTCAGAGAGAGAGAGAGAGGAGAGAGAGAGAGAGAGAGAGAGAGAGAGAGAGAGAGAGAGAGAGAGGAGAGAGAGAGGAGAGAGAGAGAGAGGAGAGAGAGAGAGAGAGAGAGAGAGAGAGAGAGAGAGAGAGAAGAGAGAGAGAGAGAGAGAGAGAGAGAGAGAGAGAGAGAGGAGAGAGAGAGAGAGAGAGAGAGAGAGAGAGAGAGAGAGAGAGAGAGAGAGAGAGAGAGAGAGAGAGAGAGAGAGAGAGAGAGGAGGAGAGAGAGAGAGAGAGAGAGAGAGAGAGAGGAGAGAGAGAGAGGAGAGAGAGAGAGAGAGAGAGAGAGAGAGAGAGAGAGAGAGAGAGAGAGAGAGAGAGAGAAGAGAGAGAGAGAGAGGAGAGAGAGGAGAGAGAGGAAAAAAACTGAAGTACTGTATATTTCGGCCTATAAGTCGAGCCCCAAATTTTGAGGTGCGAATTCAGGTTTATGCCTATATTCGCCACATAAGTCAACCTCCCAAAGAAAGAAGCAAAGGCACCTCTACAATAAACAGTTCTTATTAAAAAATTGTTACCCCAGTACAGTAAAATTCTGTAAGTCACAGTATGGTAGGTACTCAACTCAGTGTGTGGGTAGGTGAGTGACTTACTTCCACTTTACATGCTGTCAGGTGAGTCAGTCAATAAGTGTTTACTGAGTGTAATGGACCCATAGTTCCGTAGCTGGTTGTGTGGTGATTCCTGTGCAACTATCTTATCAACTTATTGTTTCTTATGCCTATAGTGCCAGTAGGCAGTATGACATCCAAGGCTCAAATGCTAGGCCCTGGATGTTCACTTGAGGCCTGTGGTAGTTCACCCTCGCCTGTGGTGGTGCAGGTAGGATTTTTAGGGCCATATTGCATGATGGGCTTCGGCATCGTGTTACAGCGGGTGAAGATATTGCAAGTCTCAGTTTTCCAGTGGGAATCATCATCATTATTGGAACAATCATAGAAAATTCATCAGGCGATCCCCCTGCCAATAACATGCCTTCATACTAACAAACACTGCAAGTAATTTTATCAATATCTTCACAATTATACTTATTTGTGGTGTAATTTATGAAATTGAAGTTAAGCTTCCTAAGTCCCTCCTGAAATAGCTTGACAAAAGAAAAATTAGTGTAACATGTTTGTATACCTCGGTGATTGTGGGGTGTCATGGGACAACAACAAAAGCTGACCAGATGAGCCGCGAAGATGCCACTATAAAAATTCTTTCCTGCGCCACCTCGGGCGAGGGCCAGTGGCGTAGCTACGGGTGGGCATGGGGGGACACGTGCCCCCCCAGGTGCCCACCCACTGCCCATGGCTGCCATATTCTGTATAATACTCTTATACCCACCACTGATCTCATCTTAGATTGATTGATTTAATGCAAAAAAAGGGGGAAATGTGCCAGACATCAGAGGTCATATGGCACATCTGATCTTAGAATATGCCCTTATACCCTTCTATGTGGCATCAGAATGCCCCTGAGCTCTGCTTACCTAGTGCCTCCCCCATCCTCAGCGTGCCCCCCCCCCCATTGATAGATACCTCATGATCAAGTTCAACTTGATCTTGAGTTGGGAATCACCCAGCGATGGGTCTTCGGCAGTCACCGTGCTGTGCAGCGCACCATGTGGTGCTTGTAGAGGTAGGAGGGGAAAATAAAACCTCTAGTTGCCTAGGGACCCCTGGAACCGTAGGTGTCGCAATAGCAGAAAATCTAACCACTCGACTGCAAAACTTCGCGTATAGATGCGCGAAAGTTGAAATGAGGAATATTTAAAGGTACTGCTATACTTTGTGTTCGTGAACCAAGACTCCACGAAACTTGTTGCACCCCTGTAGTTACTTTTAAAAAATGGAGTCTTATCCAATCTTTCTCCATTCTGCCTAACTTCACATTCCTTTGGACATTTAACTCACTCTGTATACACTCATAATCTGCCCTTCACTTCTACTCCAGTGAAAAAGTTTAGTTCCAAAGTTCCAGTACTCCAGTTTTCTATAACACGCAGAAGCTGAAAACGCTAAGCAGCTAATAAAGGTGGCGCCTTGTCGTGCTCCATCTTGGCATTGTTATGGTTACCCGCATAGCCAACCTCAGACCTCGTACAATCTTTTCGTACCACTTCTTAATATTGAAAACAGAATTATCAATGCCAGTAGTAGCTTATTTTGAAGTTATAAAAAACAAAAAATTATATGGGAATGACAGAAGTTAATTTCTTTCTTTTAAATAATATTATCAATATATTTATCGCACAAGTTTGTACACCTCACAAGACTCCCTACCCCATGGGCTACATAAGGTGCTTCGAGATGACCTACAATACCATTAATACACCCAAACTATTGTCCCGATCACGATCGCCTTCGTGATTGGGTTTTACTTGCAATATGGCCGTTAAAGTGGCACCTGTGATTAGAGGCTCATGCTGCCCCACTGTGTCCTTTGATGCACTCGCCATTGAAGGTAGATCGTCGATGGGCAGTATATGGATGATCTTGGGCCACTCAACGATTGCAGAAAGATTTTGTGCACCTTTCGGGGATCAAACTCAGCATACCGAGCATGCCACTTGCAGATGCAAACCACTCTGCCCCGCATCCCTATGTGTTTTGACACCTGTTCCCTGGAACTTCCTGAATGGGGCAGCTACAGTAAAAGTATTGACTTTCACCTGTTATTATGTTAATCTCATCCTCACATACCGTATATGTCAGTGCATAAGAGAGTGAACAATGGAGTGGTGGAATTGGTGAGGTGCAGCACTCTTGAAATGGTCAGGGCATCTGGCAAGAATGGGTAAGAGTGAAATGACAAAAAAGATACATAAGAGTAGAATAGAAGCTGGAAATATGAGAGGATGACCCCCAGGCAAATGGAAACACAAGTGTTGGAGTATA
Organism: Chionoecetes opilio; assembly: GCA_016584305.1. Classification (NCBI taxonomy): domain Eukaryota; kingdom Metazoa; phylum Arthropoda; class Malacostraca; order Decapoda; family Majidae; genus Chionoecetes; species Chionoecetes opilio. The sequence goes on from JACEEZ010008075.1 coordinate 77,603, forward strand.
TGGGTGAGAGTGAGAGGATTAGAGGATGTGAGAGTGAGGTACGAAAAAGTGTAAATATAGATTCTTCTGACATGGCCATCCCCATTAGGGGGTTATAAGGAACACGTATCAGTGTAGACTACACTAAACCCTACTGCCATCATTAATTCTTAACTGTCAGGGGTGTTTGGTATGGATCCAGTCTCAGGACAGGGTTATCTAAGAAAATGTCTCTTCTTCCTATTGCCCTATTTCCTTAAAGTAATCGTCCAGACCCAATTTTTTTTTGCCTAATTATGTTGAATGTACATTCAAAACACCTAATCCACCAAAAATAATTGATTTCCAGGCCTTATTTCCGTAACAATACGACTTTTGTAAAAAGCGCGCGAAAAAAAAATCTTCCTTCCAACAGGACTACGAATGTTATTGATGACGTCAGAAGACTAACGCTCTAATGTAAACATCTGTCTGACACCTGTCGGCAAATGTTATGATGAGCGATTGTACTTCGGTGTCAGACAGTGAATCTGTCGCTGTGACAGATCTAGAGTACGATGCTCAATCTGAGACCGAAATAAATGACGCTGCTCGCGTATACTATGAGGAAAACGAACATCAGATTGTGATGGGCTACGCTATGGTGTGTGGCTACGGAATGTGTGGGTGGGTGGGGGGTGATGTAGACAATGTGACATGACAGGCAAGGGAGTGTTGTTGACTGGTTTGTGTTGCACTGCCATACAAGGCTATGCTATGGTGTGTGGCTACGGAATGTGTGGGTGGGTGGGGGGTGATGTAGACAATGTGACATGACAGGCAAGGGAGTGTTGTTGACTGGTTGGTGTTACACTGCCATACAAGGCTACGCTATGGTGTGTGGCTACGGAATGTGTGGGTGGGTGGGGGGTGATGTGTCCGCCGCACAAAATATCTTCCACAGATTTAACGTCGTCGTATCAGTCGGAAACGTGTACAAACTTCTCTGGAAAGCACAGCTGTCTTGCTGCACCCATAAAGGATATCGCAAAAAAAATCTATCAGAAACACCCAAAAATCTTCAAGTACTTTTTTTTTTTTTTTTTTACGTTGTAGCCTATAGCGCCTGTAGGCATATTGAGAGTCTTGATGTTGGTCGATCTCGCCCGTTGGTGGCGCAGGATGGATTTTTTTTATATAGTGACACCTATGGTCTCAGGTGAAGATTCCATTTTCTATGATGTTCTTGATCTTCAGGTTAGGCGCATGCAGCCCCTAGAGCCCACCGTCACACTCGCAATCGGCAGACAGGTATACGCTGCATGTGGGCTGCTTCGGTCACTCGACGATGGCTTTAACAGTTGCTCCTTGGTGAGACTTGAACTCGGGACCTTCTGCTCCCCTACCAGGCTCTTGAAAGAGTTGCCCCCAGCAGGATTCGAACTCAGGACATTGAGTTCAGCACTCCAAGACGCTAACCACTTGGCCACCGCCTCCCCACTATATTTATCTCTTGTGTTTACATGCTTCTGATCAGCGCGGAGAGAGGCCGCCTACCTCTTGATGCGTCACCGAGCCGTGGCGCATCGTCTGCCAGTTGCCAACAGCGTTTTCGAAGCTCGGGGAATTTACAGATTTTGATTGCGGATTATTAAAAAACGGCTGACTGGATGCAAAAAGTGACAACATATTGTTGATACACTCGATAATGGCTATACTCTAACTACATCAAATCAGGAATGATGAAATGGTCTGGACGATTACTTTAAATACTTGATCAAAAGAATGAAAAAGGAACCACACGAAGCAATCCTCCTCCTCCTTTATGATAATCTTACTGCCAGTATTGTAAATCACATACTTCAGCCGTAAGTAAAGATAGGAGAGGAGTACTTAAACTCCTTGACTGCATGGTTGCAAGCCAGTGTATATCTATTTGACTCTTTTTTTTATTTTGGCTGTAGCTAACACATGCTTCACGTGTCCCACACCATTCACTAGTGCTGCTGTCAGTATTACTTTCAACAGAAAGATAGATGCACTTTTCCAATACCACTTAGGCTTAGCCTTTTGAACTACATATTCAGTGTTTAAGGGTGGTGTACTTAGCTGGACTTCATACAACCACGTAGTAGGCCGAAATTAAAACATTCCATCTATAATGCTACTTGTGTGTGTACTTGGGAGGGTATTAGCAATCTAAGCTCTAGAGCTGCCTTCTCATGCTCAACAAAATTTCAAGAGTTTTTTTTCGCTTAAGAGTTCTGATGCTTTGCCTTTAACCACGGTGGCAAAGGCAGGATCTTCATAGTGCAACCCCCTTATGCACTCACTGTTGAAGACAGTGATGGGCAATGATGGCAACACATGGGTAATCTTTGGTCAGTCGATGATTACAGAGTTTACTCCTAGCAGGATTCAAAATCAAACAATGCATTTGATTTTTGCATCAATTCTTCCAACACATGTGCATCAGCCATCAGCCCCTCTGTGCACATATAATGTGTCATCTCAAAAAAAAAAAAAATTCATGTATCCAAGATGTCCTTGATGGTAACTCTTGAATGTATAATGTCCAGTCAAGTTATTTGATTTCTAAGTACGTACTTCCTGAGGATCTCTTCTCATCCTGTTTTAACTTTGGGCATTGTTATCACACTTCTGCAAGTTTAAAAACTTACCTTAGAATTTCTCAGGAGAACTCTAGCCATGCAGAGCAACTGACGCTCTCCAACAGAGAAGTTTTCACCATTTTCCACCACATGGGAAGACAATCCCAAGTCTAAGTTACTGATGCGATCCTTCATGTATGTCTGCTGCAGTGCTGACCATATTTCTTCATCAGAATGACTCTCAAATGGATCCAAGTTGTACCTGTTGACATATATGAATGCAAATTTACTTTCACTTTATTTATGGAAAAATTTCCATTTCTTTCCTTTGACAATGCTTAAAATGAACAATATTTTACGAACATGTAACAAAAAATTCCTAAGATTAAAGAGCATTTAGGAAGAACAGTAAGAAAAAAACTACAAATTGCAGACCTGAGGAATGTCAGTGCAGGAAGAGCAATGTAGGAAATTTTATGGAAAATTATAAATTATGCAAATACACCGTGGCATTCCCTTTGTCCGGCCTCCTTGGGACCAAGGGTGCACCACATACGGGAAAATTCTGGTTACAGGAAGGTATACTTAATAAATACTCCAGGTGTACCCATAAATACGTACTTAAAAACATAAAACTAAGATTTTCTGCAACCTTAGATTAGGAGTGTCAGTCACCTTCATAAATTTACGTAACAACTTAGCTACTTTTCTTGGGCCTTGATGTCGTAGATGGCAAGGTCATAGTACATAAGGTCTGCTCACTTGACGGTGGCTGTGATGTCACAGGTCCTTGCTAACAGCACAACACTCCCTGTGCTTGCCGCCAGGCTACCTTGACACAGGTTTTTTAATTATCGGCAATTTTCACCGTTTAGATATCTTTGTATTGCTAAGTATGTATGTTATGCCATTAGAACCAAGAAATTTTGCTGATTTTAAATATGAGCTAAAAAAAAATGCAGAAAGCAATACGTGAGGATTTGCAGCGAGTCGAAGACAAAAAAGTGAGAACATTTTTTATACACTACAGTGATACCTTGACTTACGAGTGCCCCAACTTACGAGTTTTCTGAGTTACGAGCAGTCGCTCGGTTGATTTTTTGCTTTGTGTTGCGAGCCAAAATCCGAGCTACGAGCATTTTTTTCATTTATTTGTAAATTTTTTTTTTTTAACAAATGAGGCTTCAGATACGCCACCGCTAGTTGGCGCAGCGAACGCCACAACATCCGCCCAGCATCCCGCGTCTCACTCGTTCACTTCACCTGGTTACCTCGCCGTGGAAGCATCTCTGTTGTGTGTGCTCACACAGCGATGCATGCGGAGGGTGAGTGCGTAGTTAGCGCAGTTCCCAGCTGTTCCAACAGCTGATCCAGATGTAACGGCGAATGCAAATGGCGGAGGGTGAGTGCAGTCCGTTATAGGTACAGTAAAAAATGGTTTTTGGGCTGGAAGGTTTAATGGTAGAGACTCGTTATCCGCACCTTGGGGGAGCGATCGAAACCATTGCGTTGTTTCGAGAGTTACTCTTATGGATCCCAAAATCCTTTTTTTTTTTTTTTTTTTTTTTTTTTTTTTTTTTTTATTCATCACAAGGAACTGGCCAAGGGCACAAAAAATGGTAACACAAAGGCCGCTTAGTGCCATTTTCCCCTATAAGAAGACAGTCAGAGAATAAATAAAAAGTGGGTAAAGCCAATTTAGTTCGGAGGTTGTCTTGTTACTCTTCTTTTGAAAAGATGTAAGTCATAGAAAGTGGAAAAACTGAAACCAGAAACGAGGAGTCCAGAGTTATCAGTGGGAAAAGAAAAAAAAAAAAAAAAAAAAAAAAAAAAAAAAAAAAGCCTGGGTCGATTAGTGCCGTTGTTTTGAGGCTGCCGTTGTTTTAAATGCCGGTTAAACGAGGTTCTCCTGTATTTCAATTAATTTCAATGGGGAAAATTGATTTGATATACGAGCAAATTGAGTTACGAGCTCGATCAATGAACGAATTAAACTCGTAAGTCAAGGTACCACTGTATTTCTTTTTGCTATATTCTTTGAATTACAGAAACAGTTTTAAGTAGTTTCTTTTTGCTTGTGATTTACATATCATGAAGATGATGGTAGGGTCAGTTTTTCTAAACATCCTGTGGTTATTTCATAGGCTTGTATGACGAAGGCGATCATATGTACTCTGGACAGCTCTCAGGTCGTGAGATCTCTCTCTCTCTTGCACTCGCAATCGAAGGTAGAGTTAATGGGCAGCATGTGGGTGTTCTTAGGCCACTCGACGATGCAGAAAGATTTAGTGAAATTTAGTTCACATCAGGTTCGAACTCGGGTCACCGAAAAGGCCACTCAGACGCTAACAACTCTGCTACCGCCTCGCTAAACTATTAGCTATTTGCTAACGAAACAATTACCTGTATCATATACATAGCACGACTCCAACATTAATTGGAGGTGGGATTAAGAGGGGCACCAGGTGGAGTGTTACACAGTGCCCTACAGTACCCTCCCGAGTTTTGCGCTTGCTTTCTTCCGCAGGCATAGCGCTAAACTCGAGGATCCTGAAACTCTGGTATTGAAAACACTGAAAAAATGCTTATTTATTCCGATGCGAGGTGTAACGTTTTTTACTGCTTATAAGACTCACTTTCTCCCCCCCAAAAAATACCCTGAAAATGCCCCGAGCCCCTGTCCATCCAACAGTAAATGGGTACAGGGTGTTAGCCGGGGGTTTGTGACCCACCTCCCGGGGTGGTGGCTTCGGCCAACTACAGGGAGGTCCCGAAGATACGAGCAGTTAGGTTCCACCTGGCATATTCGTAAAGCGAAATCTCGTATAACGAAACACATAACTAATGGTAAAATATAGGTTTGGTTCCAGGACCATCAATTTTAAAAAAAAGACAAAAAAAAAAAGACATATTTTTCAAGCTAAAATAAACTATAGCAAACACAACAAACACACAACGTCTATATTACCCACACTGTACTAGCTATTCTGTAGAAAAAGCATTCTAAAAGAAACTAGCACCCAAAATAACATAAACTGCACATTAATTAAACATAAAACATGCATAACAAGCAAAAAAGACGTTGTAATGTAGGGGACGCCGCGTGATACAAGCGAAGGTAGTGTAGCGGTCCCAAGGTTGGGGCCGCACACCTTCTAATTACCCCTAAAGGTCAGGCCGTGCCATATGCTTAATTACCCTTCAGGTCACACCTTGCTAGGGGTGACCTGACTGCGGTCCCAAGGTTGGGGCCACACACCTGCTAATTACCCCTAAATGTCAGGCCGCACCATACGCTTAATTACCCTTCAGGTCCCAGCTTGCTAGGGGTGACCTCACTGGGGTCAACCAAATCCCCCTTTGTCCAGCCCAGGAGTGGTAGGGCGCGCATTTTGAACTTGATAATTTTACTCACCCCAGTTTGAATGTCGTATCATTGGATTTTCGATCTCGTATATTGAAAATAGACCCTAATTTACACATCTCGTATCATCGGATTCTCGTATACCGAATGCTCGTATAACGGGACCTCCCTGTATAGAGGAGAGGAGAGGAGGAGGAGGAATAGGAGGAGAGGAGAGACCTACGAAGTGATACTTAAGCTTGATCTTGATATTACAGGTGGCCTATACTTCATGGGCCAGGCCTTTGCTCTTGTAGAGAACAAACTATAACCATCATAACTGCCTATAACCATCTCCGTCATAAGAACATAAGAAAAAGAAACTACAAGAGGCCGAGTAGGTCTCATGGCGTCTTGTAGCTTCCTTATTTTCTTATGTTCTCATGACGGAGATGGTTATAGGCGGTGGATGCGCCAGGAGAAGCAGCATGGGTATATGCAGTACCCTCCTGAGTTTCGCGCTTGCTTTATTCCCAAGGCATTGCGCTAAACTCGAGGATCGCAAAACTCGGGTATTGAAAACCCTGTAAAAATGCTTATTTAGTCCGGTGCGAGGCGTAGTACCATATTTTCGGCTTATAAGACTCACGTTTTCCCCCAAAAAATACCCTGAAAAATACTAATGGTCTTCCAAGACGAATGTTGTAGTACTTCCTCAGTACTCAGTACCTCAGTACTTACCTGTTACATGTATTTCAAATACCATAAGACATTCAAATCAACTACGTAATCTGTCCTCACGCTGGTATGTTTACATTCCCCCTTTTGGCGGCAGATTGCCGCGATTGCCGCCAACAGCGTCATCTATCGTCTGCTAATGTTGACGTATCATTTACCACTAGGCTGTCACACGTATCATAAGCTCTTTTCAGTCCTGGAAATTATCACCCATGGCGAATTCATCAAAACTATTTACTAATACTATCGCATACAAGCTAAAAGTTATACGATACGCCAAAGAAAATGGAAACAGACCAACAGAAAGACACTTTTGGATCACCACTGGGAGAGGCGGTGGCCGAGTGGTCCGGCGCGAGCACATGGCTGGCGGCTGGCCGACAGACGACAGTGGCCGTGCGGTGATGTAAACAAAGGGCATTACCTCCCCTGTAAACACGGTACACTCAAGCTTACTAATCTCATTTTTGAGAGCTGGGAAAGTGATTGATGGTGTTCATCTGTCAGACTATGTCCTCCAGATGTTGGACTCTGGATCTATTCCTCGTTACATTGAAAAACTTAAGGAAATAGGGAATATAGATCCATATAACATACCGCAGCACAAATGGAAGGACATCACGTTTCTGCTTGGTGGCGATCTGCCAGGCTTATTACGCCAGTGATATATACCACTACTTTGTGAGCTTGAAAAGTATATTCAATCACTCTACCCAAGTCTAAAATTCTTAAAGACTATTCAATTCGCACTGCAGTTTAATACACAGCTTAAGCACTGCAAATGTAGTAATAATAATGAGCTGTAGCTACTACTGTGTGCGTGAGAGGAACGGTGACTGTTGTGTGCGGGAGCGGAGGCCGGCGGAGAGAGCCTCGCCCTGTCGCTTACATGTCCTGTATGTCCTGTAGACATACAGTCAAACCTCGATATAACAGACTAAAGGGGGGGGGGAGGAGTCCGTTAAAGCCGATTGTCCGTTATAGCGAGGGTATTTTCCCAAGGGGGAAAAAATATATTAAAAAACCGGAAAAATTGTGAAATAAATGAGAAATAATTACAAACACAACCAGACTGTGTAGCTATGTTGGGAGGTAAACAGTGACTGGCACTACATGCTGAATTTGGTCCGCTCCTACACGTGAAATAAATGAGAAATAATCACAAACACAACCAGAACGTGTAGCTAGTCAAGCTCAAGCTCTAGTGAAAGGTAAGCAAATTACTACGAGCCAGATTCAGCTGTGGCTTCCAAAGGTATTGCTTATTATCATGACTAATACTCATTATTATATATATTATATGGTTGTGAACTGCAGTTCTATACACGTGTCACTATTTAGGTCAGTGTAGCACTGCGTGTCGCCTTAGATAAGGGTGATTTAGGGTGTTGAGGTGACAGGGAGACGTAGCAGCAGTCACGCCATAACACTAATAGTCACTATTTTAAACAATACACACCTTCTACCACTAAATCACTAGCAACACAGGCTCCTTCCTTATAATATTATATCTTAATATGTGATACATCAAAACTCCTTATAACCCAAGCATTCCAAAATAAAATGAGAAAATACAATAATGTTCAGTTGACAATTCGAGCGGCAATAAGCGGTCTAATATGCAAATAAAAAAATAAAAAATAATAAAAAAAATAAAAATAAAAAAAGTCACGCATATGGAGTCCGTTATATCCGATGTCCGTTACATCGAGGTCCGTTATATCGAGGTTTGACTGTACTTTCATATTTCCAGTGTCCATGCAACATTCAATCACACAATATTTTGGTTTCACAACCTTTGCCTTTCACAAACTCACATGTACCAGTCTACTTTCTTCAAAGAGTTTGAGGCAGTTAAATGCAGTTCCATGACTGTATAACATCATAGAAGACATCTTGGGGCAACAGAAGAAAAATCTTATTTGCATAAACTCATATGGTAAGTACTTAAAGAGTTCCTAGATTCCTAATACTTAAATTCAATCTACTTAAATATCAACAGCTCATTGTCACAGCCTTACCTAACTGTTCCAATAAATAGGACAGGATCCTGAGGGATGATAGAGAGCCGAGAGCGGAGATCCTCAAGTCCCAAGGTTGATATGTCAATACCATCAATACGAATGGAGCCACCTGCCAGTTCAACCAGCCTGAAGAGAGCTATCCCCAAGGATGATTTGCCAGATCCTGTTCTGCCAACTACACCTATAATGACAAACCATAAACATAAACTGCCAGTAATATATGGTAGTCAAAACTAATGGTGGCTGGCAATCTTAAGGTTTGGTGCCAGTAGAAAATATACATGACTTAGAATCTAGATGGATTGGGGTTAGTTTTTTTTTCGTGGCTCGAATACCAAGCAACAGATTTTTCAAGCAACAGACACTTCAATTCCCCACTTAGTCCGTTAAATCAAGGGTCGAGTGTATATAAACTTGACCCTCAATTTAACAGAAATAATTTTTTATTTATTTTTATTCTTTTTTAACATCACAAAGGACTGGCCAAGAGAAAAAAAGAAGTAACAAAAATCCCACTTAATTGCCAGTCCCTATAAAGAAGACAGTAAGAACATTTTTAGGTCCCCTCTAGAGCTACTGCACTAGCTGGCGAGAGTGGATTGATCGCGACTGCAGGGGAATCCCTGGGTAATTTGGCAACCCATAGACCACTGTATACCTGGACTGCGCACGGAATATCGGCCTGTCGCACAAGGGCCTGAAGTCGGAGGGCCGCTCGGATTCATATATATATATATACGGATCATATAGACTGGTTTATCAGTATATATGATATACTGTAATCTTCGTAAATGTTTGTTCTATAATATTATCAAATAAAAAACAGTAAAACACACTAAAGAAATGCCATTACGAGACTATGAAGAAATATGCATGAACTTAATATTCACTTGACTCTTTGCCATTTAAAACTTTGCGAGTCAACTTTTATCATGAAGGGTATCAATAGAAGCGCAATTTTCTTAGCTTTCCATTGCTATATTTCGTTATCTGATAAATTAATTAGAACCATGCATAAAGTAGCGTTAAATAAATAAATAAAATCATCAATCGGGTAATTTTCCCGATTGATGATGTTATTTATATACTTATATATTTAGTTTTCTGATAAATAAATTAGTACCATGTATAAATTAGCGTTGACTAAATAAATAACCTCATCAATCGGGAAAATTACCCGATTGATGATTTTATTTATTTAGTTAATGCTAATTTATGCATGGTTTTAATTCATTTATCAGATAACGAAATATAGCAATGGAAAGCTAATAAAATTGCGCTTCTATTGATACCCTGCATGATAAAAGTTGACTCGCAAAGTTTTAAATGGCGAAGAGTTGAAGTGAATATTAAGTTCATGCATATTTCTTCAGTCTCGTAATGGCATTTCTTTAGCGAGTTTTACTGTTTTTTATTTGATAATATTATAGAACAAACATTTACGAAGATTACAGTATATCATATATACAGGGAGGTCCCGAAGATACGAGCAGTTAGGTTCCACCTGGCATACTCGTAAAGCGAAATCTCGTATAACGAAACACAAAACTAATGGTAAAATATAGGTTTGGTTCCAGGACCCCATCAATTAAAAAAAAAGCAAAAAAATGACATGTTTTTCAAGCTAAAATAAACTATAGCAAAATAACAAACACACAGCGTCTATATTACCCACACTGTACTACCTATTCTGTAGAAAAAGCATTCTGAAAGAGAAAATAGCACACAAAATAACATAACTGCACATTAATTAAACATAAAACATGCATAACACTCACAAGTGGTAATGTTGTGTGAGGAGACAGGAAGCTGGCAAGTAGTCAGCTGAGAGTCCCTGTTTTCTCTCTCCGAGGCTCGAGATAAAACGGGTGACTGCGTTTGCAGGGATGACTGGGTTAGAGTTCTTCCTCCTCCCATTGATCACTTGGGGAAGAGGAAAGATCCTCGGTGCTGCCACGTGATACAATAGACTCGAGAGGGTAGGGTAGGTAAGGGACAAGGGAGGGGTGCGCAGACCTCTTCCACTGCCCACAAACTCGTCGCTGCGCATCTGAATCATTGTACATCGTCCAGGGATGTGAATTTTTGTAGGCCACATTGTCGTACCGAGACACCAGAATTATCATATTTTCAGATTGATTATCGTACGACCTTAGGTAAAATCATATAGTCAGTAAATGACTTTATAATTTTAGTAAATAACTTGTAATTTACTTTAGTAAATAACTTGGTCATTTTACTCACCCCAGTTTGAATGTCGTAGCATTGGATTTTCGATCTCGTATATTGAAAATAGACCCTAATTTACACATCTCGTATCATCGGATTCTCGTATACCGAATGCTCGTATAACGGGACCTCCCTGTACTGATAAACCAGTTTATATGATAGTCCATAGACCACTATATCTCTGTGTCGGGCGCCCCGCAGGCCCCTATGCAGCCCCGCAATTCAAAACATTGTCACGTGTGCAGTCCAGGTATACAGTGGTCTATGGGCAACCTTATCCCACATCTGGTTAAAAAAGAACCAGGCTACACTAGGATTTGAAGGAAACAAACTAAGTAGAAAAACACGTCTGGCAGTTCCGCGCCATCCCCACCATCGACGGCAACAGCCTGTCAGCCATTCTTTCTTTGCTCGTCGTCTGATCAACACCTCAAGACTTTCTCCTTGCTGCACGTGTTGTCAATGCTGGTCATCATCGATATTATGGTGAGCAACTGCTTGATTTTATCATGTGTTAGTTGGGGGAGTGTGGAGTTTGCTGTTTTTCCCCGTTCGCTTTTGTTTCGGGACTCCACTGTTGGTTTCCCGGGACTGGCGTATCTTCCCCCCTCATTAAGGTGTATAGGGGGTGGAGGTGTGCATCCTTTTTCAACCTTATTGTGTGTTGATGGACGGCCTCCCGGGACATCGGCGGGGTTCTTGCCCCCCACGGAGGTTTGTTTCGTGTCGGTGGGGGTGAGAGGCGTTTCGCTCCTCTCCGACCCCCTCACGACTACTTCCAGTCGTCCTGACCAGGCCTCTCCTCACCCCACTCTGCCCACCCTACGGCAGGGAGAGTGGGCACTGGGTCAGTGTTTGAGGTGGCCCCCGGAATGTTGTCGTTTGTGGCTTTTGCTACACAACTCCTCCTTTCCCTGCCCTTTTTGCCTTCCTTACCAGGAAGGGGAGGGGGAGCATGGTGATTCTTGGCACCTGGGTCTTCGCCCCCCCCCCTCCCCCTCTCCGTTCGCAGCTGAGGGTGGGGCGGGGCGGGACGTTCATCGATTCGTGGCTCACCACGGGGGGGCAAGAGTGTGACGAATAAGTCGTCATGACCTGGCCCCTCATCACGCCACTCTGCACTCCCTCAGGGATGGTGTAGAAATTTATGCTACAAGCACATATTAATTTGAGGTCTTACCTATACAAAACCCATCGTCTATCTCATCCCGACACAATACCCCAACTAGTCAACTAACTAGGATACTTATCGGTGGGTAGTAGGGTTGAATTACGTAGGCTTGATTAATACTGCATGTCTTGTTATCCGAAGTGGTCAACGTGATCGAGGCCGCCCGTGAAGGGCGAAGGTGGAGTTATTGTTATGGGCGTCAGGTTTTCATAACCCAGTTATCTTGACGCGGCGGATATAATCACTTGTGTCGTATTTTAACACGTCCTATTGTTTTTTAACACTATGTGCAAAGAGTCTATATACAATTCCCTCATATATACAAATCCACGTATATATTTAATAAGAGATGTTAACTCGGTAGAGGCTGAAAGTGTACTGAATCCCCGGTGGGCGGCCAGGGACCGCTACAAAAACCAAGCCACGTGTAAATTCCCGGTGGCTTGGATCTAATGAGCGGCGGCCAATCACTGGCTGCCCCAACCAAGGTGCTAATTATTTAAGGTTCAAATGCTTAATATTACTGGGAATGTTAATTTATATTATCCCAGTATTTATCATTTACTCAAATTACCTTAAGGGGAGAGTCCGCCGTGAATTACAAATTGCATCTACGGTCATGAATAATTGCATGTTCGCAAATCGCAATTTATATGTGTGTATATTAGTACCCTTGTTATCACATGAATTTCAAGCTGATCAGATTTAAGGAAAAATGTGAAAAATTTAAGGAAAATATTTTTTTCGGCTTTTGATGAAATTTTGAATTGCTTCTTCTCAGCCATTTTTTGACTGATTTCCTTGTGACATGCGCATCTGATAATTAATTGTTATTCTAACAATTTGTTTTGTTGTTTTTTGAAAATTGTTTTCGAAAAAACTAAAAAATTGTAAAAAAAAAAAAAAAAAAAAAAATCGGAACAGATTTTTCTACGATACTTGATTTTGTGTGTTCTAAAGTTTCGTGAAAAATGTCCCAAAAATAAAAGCAGAGTAATTTTATGTTCATTTTACTCTAGTTTTGAGAAAAAAGCATTTGAAGTTTTGCTAAAGTTTCTGCGCTCCAGTGAAGGTACTATACTGTCAATGCTACTTTCATATGAATTTTATGGGATCAGTAATCACATATCAATGCATGCATAAAAGGATCTGCACCTTGTCCCCCCTTATAAAGGTATTAATTAATCGCTCAAAGGCGAGGGTGTCAGGGCGCGCCACGCCCCTCATTGTTGCAAGGTTCGATCAAAATTCACCAGGTGCATAGCTTTCGGTTGGAATTCCTTTGTCTGTCTTCCTCTTCTTGTTTATTGTCTTCTTCGGTGTAATTCTTCTCTTTTCTCTCTTTTCTAGTCCTTTTTGGATGTATACATTTGTACCAAAATTTTTTGTGAACAGGTTGCACTTTTCATATCCAAATTGTGTTCCAGAATTGTTACCTGGGTAACAAACTTCACCCTGAAAATTGTGTGTTTTTTTTTTTAAAGGCTTAGTTTTGATATACGTACAGTGGTACCTTGACTTACGAGTGCCCCAACTTATGAGTTTTCCGAGTTACGAGCAGTCGCTCGTTCGATTTTTTGCTTTGAATTGCGAGCCAAAATCCGAGTTACGAGCGATTTTTTTTTTTTTTTTTTTTTTGTTGTTGGTTCAGAACGACGCTTCAGCAACGCCCCAACAGTCCGCGCAGCAACGTCCACACACAGGGTCCCCCAGCATCCCGTCTCAGCTCATTCAACTTAGCGTGAGTCCCCCAGTGTCAAAGCATCACAGTGTAGTTGTGCGATGCAAATGGCGGAGGGTGAGTGCAGTACTTTAGCGGCAGTTCCACCCACAGCTGTTTCCAACAGCTGATACACAGAGTATAAACACTGGCGAATGCAAATGGCGAGGGTGAGTGCAGTACATTTAGCGGCAGTTCCACCCACAGCTGTTTCCAACAGCTGATACCAAGAGTATAAACACGGCGAATGCAAATGGCGGAGGGTGAGTGCAGTACATTTAGCGGCAGTTCCACCCACAGCTGTTTCCAACAGCTGATACACAGAGTGTAAACACAGGCGAATGCAAATGGCGGAGGGTGAGTGCAGTACATTTAGCGGCAGTTCCACCCACAGCTGTTTTCAACAGCTGATACACAGAGTATAAACACTGGTGAATGCAAATGGCGGAGGGTGAGTGCAGTACGTTTAGCGGCAGTTCCACCCACAGCTGTTTCCAACAGCTGTACACAGAGTGTAAACAGTGTACTGGCGAATGCAAATGGCGGAGGGTGAGTGCAGTCCAGTCATATATAGGTACAGTAAAAAAATTGGGGTGGTGTTTTGGGGGCTGGAACGGATTAATGGTATTTCAATTAATTTCAATGGGGAAAACTGATTTCATATACAAGCAAATTGAGTTACGAGCTCGATCAAGGAACGAATTAAACTCGTAAGTTAGGGTACCACTGTATGGGAAAATTATCCAAAAAAATTCATAAATATAGATATTTTTTTACAAGTTTTGAAGGTTTAAATGCCCCTCATTATGGGCATTTAAATTTATGTCCGACTGAAAAAAATTCCACCATTCGAAAGCCAAAGGATAGGGTGTTGCCATAGACCATATAACTCAAATTCGTATTCAAAAAAATTATTTTTCATATTTTCACGGCGGACTCTCCCCTTAACTAATACCCACCACCACAACAACTATATATACACATCCCTACGCACCCCCTTTGATGAGCGGACAATACCTCCCTCACAAGGGGGGGGGGAAACAAACCACCACTCTACCAATTATTAAGAGGGTGGTTGGTGGATAATTTCCATAAATGGGGTGTATTTACCTAGTTGTGTTTTACAGGGCTGAGCTACACTCGTGTGGTCCCGTCTCTGTATCTACATTTATCCAATCTTTCTTTCAATTGGTGCACATTATGTGCCGACATCACCTCATTTAGTCCATTCCAAACTTCTACATTTCTATGAGGGAAGCTGTACTTCTTTATGTTGATCAGGCATCTCCCTTTTCCTAGTTGTTTTGTATGTCCTCTTGTGTATCGACCTTCTCTTTGTTTCCGAGTTACTATTCTCTCATTGTCTGATTCTTCCATCTTTGTTATCAGCTTAATTTTTTTTATTAAGTCTCCTCTTTCTCTTTGCTCAAGTGTTGGTAACTTTATTTCCTTCAATCTTTTCTCATCAGAAAGTTCTTCTAGCTCTGGTACCATCTTTGTTGCCATTCTCTGTATCCTCTCTAACTTTTTCACATGCTTCTTTTTATATGGGGACCATACAATGGCAGCATATTCCATTTTTGGTCGGATCATTGTAGTAATTATCTTTCTCATCATGTTTGTGTCCATGTAATGAAATGCCACTCTAATATTCTTTAACATCCTGTATGTATCTCCAAATATTGTATTTATATGTTTTTCTGGTTGTAGGTTATTCTGCATTATCACTCCCAGGTCCCTATCTTCCTGAACCTTTGCAATTATTTCATTTCCCATTTATATGGCCATTTATATCTCTTCGCTTTTTCCAATTTCCATCACATGACACTTTTTTTACATTAAATTCATTTCCCATCTTCTGCTCCATTCGTTAGATCTTGTTCAGGTCATTTTGAAGTGTTTCACAATCTTTATAGCTTTTTATTTCTCTAAATAGTTTTGCATCATCCGGAAACAGACTAATATAACTATTTATTTCCTTTGTCATGTCAGTGACGTAAATCATGAACATTATTGGTGCCAACACTGATCCTTGTGGTAGCCCATTAAATACGTTTCTCCATTTAGACATTTCATCCTTCACTACTGTTCTCATTTCTCTTCCTCTCAGATAACTTTCCATCCAGGTTTTGATCACCCCTGTGATTCCTCCTGTATTTTCAATTTCCAAAGTAGTCTCTGATGTGGAACTTTATCAAATTCCTTTTTAAGATCTAGATATACACAGTCTGCCCATCCATCTCTTTCTTGTGTTGTATCAATTACTCTTGAGTAAAAGCTTATTAAGTTGGTCACACATGATCTCTTTTTCATAAAACCATACTGCCGGTCTGTTATTATACCTTCATTTTCTAAGTATTCCGTCCATTGCTTCTTTATTATTTTCTCACCTTTCTTGCATACTGTGCTAGTTAATGACACTGGTCTATAATTTAGTGGTTCATCCTTCTTCTCATTTTTATATATTGGCACTATATCTGCTCTCTTCCACTCTTTTGGCACTTTTTCTGTTGTTAATGAGCACTTTATCATATCATATACTGGTTCAACCAACTGCTTTCTGCACTATTTTAAAATATAACCCAAGTGGTGTCACTCTGGGTATTTGTAAGATAAGGTCTTCAGTGCTTGAGGTGCTCAATGTGTCAGAGGTGATGTGGAGGCTGGTTGACGAAATGGATGGCACAGAGGAGGTGGAAGATGCTACAGAAAATTCCGACAATGTGCGCTTCCTGCGTACATTGTTGGACAGTTCGAACTTTCAGTTTGAATTATGGAAAGTAGTTGAAAAATTCGAACTGGGCCTGCAAGAGGTCGAATTATCTGAAGTTCTTATAATATGGGTTTGAATTAGAGAGGGTTTATTCACTGTATGGGGATGGAAGCATGTCAAGAGTCCTGAAGGAGTAAGCAGTGACAGCCGAGGTGCATCCATCAGTGTCTGGAATAAATCCCTCCCAGAGGTGTTGGTGAGGAGAAGGGGCAGGCCAGGTTCCCAGTAGCGATGTAGAGCATTAAAGTCTCCCATGAGAATGACTGGAGGAGGAAGTTGGGAAAGATAGTGGTCAAATTCGAGGTGTGAAGTGGAACCATCCGGGCTATAGCAGACTGCCACAGTGAGCTCACCCATTGGTCGTAGCAACCTTGGCAGCGACTCCCTCTAGGCGTCCTTGGTGCCACTGTGGAAGAACCAGTGGGGAGTAAGTGAGGGCATCACAGAAGCCGAGAAGGACCCCACCCCCACGCCCTAGGGATCTGTCCGGTGTCGCATAATTGAGTATCCTGGGAAGCTGAGAGAGAGGTGGGAGGAGAGCCACGTCTCAAGCAACCCAACAACTGAGGAGAGAGCGTCACGCAGGTGGAACTGGAACTCCTGAGACTTTCGAAGGAGAGTTTGGGCCCTTGCTGCTAGGAACTGGCAGAGTGGCGGCCCTCTCGTGGCTGTATGCACAAACATGTTTGAGCGCACCATTTAAACTCCTTATTTTTCGTATTTTAAAATTAATTTCATTATTTATTGTTATTTATCCCAAGGGTTGAAAAACCGTGAGAAATCAAATCCGCGAGCCTGAAACCCACGAGCATGAAGGGTTTACTGTATATCACAACCAGGTACATACTCATTTCTTCCCTTTTGAAGCCAATATTTCCCCCAAACAGGGAAATTTCCCTGCACCTAGCAACACTGGATTCAACTCCCTAGGCTTTGTGCAGGGGTAGCAAGCGGGAGCCTTAAAGTACACACAACCCTCGTTTTCCCAGACTAAAAGGGGGAAACACTGGTCCGGAAACCGCAAACGTCCGGGAATCGCAACAGTCCGAGGCCATTACCCACCCCTGGACGTTTATCCTACTCTAGTATTTACTGTCCAGCAACCGCCAATATCAACTACCCCGCCGCGGACTTTTACGTCACTTTGTTGCTAATTTTAGGGCTGTGAGGATCCCTTGGGGAACACTATGAGCCCTGGTGATGTCCTATTATGCTATCACAGGCACTGTAGTTGACCTGTCTTCCTCAGGAAGGCACAGGTGAGGCGGATGACAGCGTGTTGCCGGGAGGGGTGGACGCCAGCAGCCGCCAATAGGGTGGGCAGGTCACAGGTGGCGACATTCAGAGTGAGGAGTTGAGAGCGTAGCACTACACGGTGGGAGTGGAAGCGCGGGCACTGCAGCAGAAAGTGTTCAATAGTCCAGAGACGTTCCTGCACCAGGGGCAGTGGGGGTCAGGGGACTGACGGAGGCGGTGCAAGTGAACCGTGAGTGTCGTGTGCCCAATTATAAACAATACGACCGCTGAGCATGCTGCCACCTGACGGGAGGCCAGCCACCGCCAGCGGGTGGGCAGGTCAAAGGTGGCGCCATTCAGGGTGAGGAGTTGAGAGCGTAGCACTACACAGTGGGAGTGGAAGCGCAGAAACTGCAGCAGAAAGTGTTCAATAGTCTCAGAGACATTCCTGCACCAGGGGCAGTGGGGGTCAGGGGACTGACGGAGGCAGTGCAGGTGAGCCGTGAGTGTTTTGTGCCCAAATGTAAACAATACGACCGCTGAGCATGCTGCCACCTGGCGGGAGGCACGGACACTGACCAGGGGTGACAGGAGACGCTCGGACCGCCGGACAACTTTGTCAATTTACGGACTGGACCAGGCATTTGTACGGGACTCTGACATATCCCAGGACCTCGGATTTTGACCAGCAAATCCGATATCCGGGAAATGGAGGTCCGGGAAAACGAGGGTTGTGTGTATTCTGATGTCACCGAGCGCCACCGATCCAAAACTAAAGTATTGTATTATTGAACGCAGCCCTGGAGGTCACTGCCTACAGGCACTATAGGCCGAAATGTTAAAAAAATATATTATTAAAAAACTCTATACAGTACCCTCCTGAGTTTCGCTCTTGCTCTCTTCACAAGGCATAGCGCTAAACTCGAGGATCGCGAAACTCGGGTATTGAAAACACTAAAAATGCTTATTTAGTCCGGTGCGAGGCGTAGTACCATATTTTACGGCTTATAAGACTCACGTTTTCCCCCAAAAAATACCCTGAAAAATACTAATGGTCTTCCAAGACGAATGTTGTAGTACTTCCTCAGTACTCAGTACCTCAGTACTTACCTGTTACAAGTATTTCAAATACCATAAGACATTCAAATCAACTACGTATTCTGTCCTCACGCTGGTATGTTTACATTCCCCCTTTTGGCGGCAGATTGCCGCGATTGCCGCCAACAGCGTCATCTATCGTCTGCTAATGTTGACGTATCATTTACCACTAGGCTGTCACACGTATCATAAGCTCTTTTCAGTCCTGGAAATTATCACCAATGACGAATTCATCAAAACGATTTACTAATACTATCGCATACAAGCTAAAAGTTATACGATATGCCAAAGAAAATGGAAACAGACCAACAGAAAGACACTTTTGGATCACTGCTGGGAGAAGCGGTGGCCGAGTGGTCCGCGCCGAGCACATGGCTGGCGGCTGGCCGACAGACGACAGTGGCCGTGCGGTGATGTAAACAAAGGCCATTACTTCCCCTGTAAACGCGCTACACTCACGCTTACTAATCTCATTTTTTGAGGGCTGGGAAAGTGATTGATGGTGTTCATCTGTCAGACTATGTCCTCCAGATGTTGGACTCTGGATCTATTCCTTGTTACATTGAAAAATGTAAGGAAATAGGGAATATAGATCCATATAACATACCGCGGCACAAATGGAAGGACATCACGACTCTGCTTGGTGGCGATCTTCCAGGCTTATTACGCCAGTGATATATACCACTACTTTGTGAGCTTGAAAAGTATATTTAATCACTCTACCCATGTCTACAATTCTTAAAGACTAGTCAATTCACACTGCAGTTTAATACACAGCTTAAGCACTGCAAACGTAGTAATAATAATGAGCTGTAGCTACTACTGTGTGCGTGAGAGGAACGGTGACTGTGGTGTGCGGGAGCGGAGGCCGTTGGAGAGAGCCTCGCCCAGTCGCTTACACAATCAGTGAGTACTGAGGGTGGTGTGCTTGCTTATATCCCGATTGATGATGATATTTATTTAGTTAATGCTAATTTATGCATGGTGCTAATTCATTTATCAGAAAACGAAATATTTCAATGGAAAGCTAATCCAATTTCGCTTCTACTAATGCAGCCCATTAACTCTTATAAAAATCCTGCCTGTGCCACCACGGGCGAGGGCCAACCATTACAGCCCTCGAGTACAGGGCCTACCATCCTACCCCTGGAGGTCACTGCCAAACAGCGCTATAGGCACCCACACACACACACAAAAAAAAAAACCTGTATGAAGCAGCGCGAAAGTCGGGGAGAAAATGCGTGAAATTTAGGACGGTAGGAATTTAGAACTCTGCGCGAAACTCGAGGATCGCGAAACTCGCATAGCGTGAAACTCAGGAGGGTACTGTGTAAATAAAAATTTGGTATGCGTGATAGCCGTGAAATGCGATAGCTTGATGTGCTATAGCTGAGGGTTGAAGTACATTTAGGTATGCGTGATAGTCGTAAAACGCGATAGCCGAATGCGCGATAGCTGACGGTTGAGTGTAATCCATACACATTCAGGCATCCAAATTTTTGTACCTGTCTGGGGTTTCATGGGTACCCTTCTGCTCTGTGATTTTGTAGGATTTCGTACTACAAGGGGCAAGTTTCAAACCCACATGTCCTCATCACTTTCAGTTGCCCACCACAATAAACAGGAAATACAAAGACATGCACTCTATGCCCCATGTCTCAGGCCTGACTCTTTGGTCAACATCCCGGCTGACTGCACCACAGCGTAGCCTAGATCAAAATATAATGGGCAGTAAATGTTTTCTTACAAATGAAATTTACTGTTGAATAAATAAAAATCACAGGAACCAAACCAACTTACAAATGGATATACAAAATGTTTGAAGGAGCTATACCTATGTATGATACCATACATATCCGTAAGATGTTTACCAAGATTCACACCACTGAAGGATGGCTCTTGAAGTGTGAAAGAAGGCAGCGGAATGGCATGCATAATTATAGTTGGAAAAGAGGTGAGATCTGACATGAATTAAATTGTTAGTGCACAAAAGGCAAGGTATTCTAGATACAACCTCATGCAAGGGGCTTCACAGACGAAAGCAACATATCAAACATGATGCATATGGTAAGGAGGAAGGCACATACCTATTTTTTCCATGGAGTCGATATGAAAAGTGATGCCCTTTAGAACAAGAGGTGTTTCTGGTCGATACTTCATCTGCACTTTTTTAAAACTAATGCGTCCATATTTTGGCCATGCAGGATCTGGACGCTTGGACTCTATGATGGATGGTGCTTCAGATACTAAGACCTGGAAGAGTTGAAAATCAAATACAGCAACACACAAAAGTATATGTTATGTAAAATATGAACCACTTGAGTAATCTACCAAGACATTTTGACACCTGTTCCTTGGAACTTCTTCACAAAGGGTGGCTGTAGCACATTTCCATTTACTCTTATCTATACACCTGATTGTATTCTCATTCTATGCACATTCTGGTATTTTCATTCTTCTGTCACTCCTCTTTCAAGTATTCTAATACTGCCATTCCAATTCAGAGCTCTCATAAACCCACAGAATCTACTGCACTCATGCAATTTCTTTTAATTTCCAGGTGATCAAACCAACACAGGGTGCTGCATATGACCATCTCTGCTATACAGTTCTATATTTGCTGTGAATGCTATCACTTTTTCCCCATGGAAACCTCTCTCTCATACCTCTCCTCAAGCATCTACACATGCATCCTCAATATCAAAACTTTAAATAATTTCCCACTTTTATTATATGTCCATTCAACATGATTCCACTCTGCCTCTGACAAATAGTAATTCAAAGTGTGTTGCATATAAATACCAAGTGTAGTTATGTATAATAAATTATCGGGGGTGCTAAACACCATTAACCCTTTCATGCACAGTGACGCGATCGTGTCAAAACGGGCCCGTCTGCAATCTGAGCTTTTGACGCGAATTGCGTCAAAAAACAGTTAAAAATTCGCCAAAAATAAAGTATTTATCAGAATAGCGTCAAAATTTTTTGCGTCAAAGATCCAACCTAGACCTATAAAATAAACTAATTGTCAACTCTCTCATGTGAGTAGATGTGAAATGATAAGGGTTTGTGTGTCAGTTTCCACTCAGCAGGCAGCCTGTGCGCGCGAATTGTCGTCCCTTTAAAACGTGTCCCGAGCTGGCCATAATGGCCATATGAAAATTATAATGGTAGCGTTGGAATCCTCATAAAAATCCGCTTTTATTGGCATATAAACCATAAAAAACTCACCTGGACTCAGGAAGTTTCGAGCTACGAAGTGGTGAACGTAAGTATTTCTTATTTCTCTTTACTCAATATTTTTTCGAAGTCGGTAAATTCCGCTATTTATTTGCATTTCTTGTTATTTTTTTCTTTCATAAGGCAGAATAATCTCTTGCAAAACCAATGATATATAATAATGCCAGGAAAAAAGAATACACGTTGGTGAAATTGATAACATAAAAAAATAATTCGCCGCACAGTCTGGCCATTTCACGGGGCCCCTTAGGGAGCATAAGACGGATGTTGCAGTGGACGGAAAAACTTATTAAACTTTTCGTGCGTGAAAGGGTTCATAAAATTACTTTTTTACAAAAAATCTCTGTAATCAGATATGAAATCTTCAAATACGAACAGAAAAAAAAAATCAATATTAAGTGTGTTGCTACTCTTCAAAGCCTACAACATAAAGACCTTGGTACTGCAATTAAGTAAAATCTCAAACTCTCTCAAAGGTGCAATAAAGCCACAAAAAAAGGGTTTTATTATAATTTTTTGTGATCTAAGAATATGGACATTACACTATCCTTAAATGATTGGTTGGATTTTACTTAGTATATGCAGCACAGCTATGGTCACCATACCATGCTTAAGACAGTGAAATCAGAATTTATTCAGCATAGGGCATTAAAGATGATTCCTTCCCTGTGAAATAAGTTCTACAAGGAAAGACTGGTACATCTTACCCAATTCTCTCCAGAGTAATTCTCCATTTACAAGGAAAACTAACAAAAAAAAATAAAAAGCCAAGTTTACACTGATTCTTGTGACTTGTAACTACCTCAAAGGGTGACCAAGATAGAAAGTTCATGCACTTCATTCTCACATCTTCAAGCTCTCTAACATCTACATCCTCACTCTTACCTATATACTCACTCCATCACTCTTATCTTCCCATTCAACAGCGAGTCATCTCACTCTCTCCAATCTCCAATCCCTTTTAGGAATCCAAACAATATCAGAATGCTGGACTTTACCATTTCCATCACTCTACAATTCATTCCCTCTTCCTTACTGATTATACCAAATCATTCAAATATATTCTCATTACTCATATGATACATTCTGTTAACACCACATCAACCCCTCGTGTTGTCACATGACCACGAGACGACTGCGACACGACCACTAACGACTGACCTACGCCGGAATCAAGAACGCACCAAGATTCTTGGAGGGAAATGTGGCGTGGTTGGCAACTTGGCACTGTCGTGTCACATACAGTAACTGCACGTCGGGACCGCATGCCGTATATATCACGACCACACCTGTCCCGGCCCCAGAGAGGATTGGAGATTGGAGAGGATTCTCCACCACTTGTCTGGCCCTGGACAGTCTGTAGTACCCTCTATTCTCTTGTCAAATATCGGTGAGGGTAGGGTTTCTGCAGCCACTCCTTCAGGCCGTAGGCTTCGTCTCCAACAATGAAGTAGGGGACGGGGCGATCGTCTCCTGGCAGTGGATGTTGAGGGGGCAGTCCAATCAGGATGCAGTTGTCCTCCAGGGCACTTCATGGTTCTTGGAGTTGGTAAAGGGCTGTGAAGATCTATTTGACCCTATTTGTCCTGGTGTTGCCCTGTGGAGTGATTACAGGTGTCACAGCTGACCGGTCTTCCTCAGGAAAGCACAAGTGAGACGGTCAACCGCTGGTCATCGTGGTGCCAATTGGGGGGAAGGGGGAGACGTTATATCCGAAAGTCCATTATATCCGAGAGATCCGAACTTTTTGCACATAGCAAACTTTGTTCATTATATGAGGTGAAAGTTAGCTATTTTCGACCATTTCCGTGTATAATAAACTTTGTTTGTTACATTAGCTAAAAGTTTGTATACGTACATGCAGCCATCACAAATATTACACACATACAGGGAAATTAAAACAATACGTGGTGAGGCACGGGAGGCATGCAACGTGGTGAGGCACGGGAGTACGTGAGAGGAGGTGTTTACACTCGGGCGGACAAAGCCAGTCTGATCAGCGCCCAGCCGCGCACCGCCCGGTCGGCTTTGTTTTCACTGCCACTGTCTGACCTGCATGTACATGTTCGGGCCGGCCCACCACCGAACCAAACCCCACATTTACCGGACTTATTCGGTAAATCCATGCATATATCGGACTGACAGAAAGTTAGTTAAAAGCCGAAATTCATTATATAGAGGTCCGTAAAAGCGAGGGTTTACTATATATACAGGAAAATACCTTTTATCCGGATACCCAACAACCGGAATAACCCAATAACCGGAATTTGTGGCAGGTAAGTAAATAGTATTAAAAAATAAAAAAGTAACAAAATATTTTACTTTTAATTTTGCCGCCGTAGACGTGAGCGCCACCTATCGCCACCTGTTTATTCCCGCCATAATGTGCCATGTGCTATGATAATTCAGTGTTTATCAGTCCGTGGGCAAGGTCAGTGCTACCCGACGACCGGAGTGGTATTTTGAGTCATCCGTACTTTCAACATGCCGAAAGTTACAGCAAAGAAAATAACACGTAAACGTGTTGTATTATCGATTAAAGACAAACTAGACATTTGCCAAAGACTTGAAAGTGGGGAGAGGAGACAAAATATTCTACAACAATATAATATTGGCATGTCAACTATGTACGATATAAAAGCACAGGCTAAACAACTAAAGCAATTTTATTTGAAGTCTGAGACTGGACTAGGCGTGGAATCGCGGAAAACGTTACGAAAACCAAAGCAGGAGGAGGTAGACAAGGCAGTGTATGAGTGGTTGGCCCTAAAACGATCGGAAGGAACTTGCGTTAGTGGCCCTATGATTATTGAAAAAGCGAAATCTTTCCATGAAAAAATGGGGGTCCAGTCAGAGTGTGGTTACACGATTGGATGGTTAAATAAATTCAAGATTCGCCATGGTATTAGAAAGCTGGATGTTAGTGGAGAAAAAAAGTCGGCTGATGAAAATGCTGCAAGTAACTTTCGGGACTATTTTACAAGAACAGTTGCGAAATATAATTTGACCCCTGAACAAATCTACAATGCAGACGAGACCGGAGCTTTCTACAGATGTCTGCCAAAGACCACATTGGCTCTGGCACATGAAAAGACTGCAGTTGGGTACAAAGCAAACAAGGAGAGGCTAACTTTACTGTTGTGTGGTAATGGCGCCGGTACTCACAGGGTAAAGTTATTGGTGATCGGCAAGTATGGGAAGCCTCGCTGCCTGAAGGGAATTGTACACCTTCCAGTTGACTACAAAAACCAGAAAAGTTCATGGATGGATGCTGAAATATTTACCTGGTGGTTTTTTCATGTATTTGTCCCTAGTGTAAAAGAACATTTAAGAAAAACGGGACGTCCTGAAAACACTACAATTGTGCTTTTTCTTGACAATTGTAAAGCTCATCCTCCTGCAGACAAGTTAAGAAGTGGAAATATTTTTGTGATTTACCTGCCCCCTAATGTGACCAGTATCTTGCAGCCGATGGATCAGGGCGTTATCCAAAATGTTAAAATGTTGTACCGTAAAGATTTCATGAGACGCCTTGTGAATTATGAGGGCACCATTCCTGAATTCCAAAAAACAATCACCATCAAGGATGCCATATACATGTTGTCTTTTGCATGGGATAGTGTAAAGCCAATCACTCTGCAGCGAAGCTGGCGCAAATTATGGCCCCAAGTCATGGATGTTGGTGAGAAATCGGACGAACCCGAATTCGAAGGATTCCCGAGAGTTACTGAGGACGAGTCAGACAAAGTATATGATCAAATCCGTGAGCTGATGGCTTCCAAAGACTCTCACATCGACATGGCAGGAATGGATGAAAATATACTAGATGAGTGGCTTGCAGTTGATGAAGATATTTCTGTGACAATGAGTATGGATGACGACCAAATAATTGCAGCCGTAAAAAATGAAATGAGCAGGTAACGTCTGGGAGCGAAAGTGAGGAGGAAGATGAAACCGTTAAAGTGTCATGGGAATCAGCACTTAACGGCTTACAAAATTACATCAACTTTGCACAACGTCACCAATTTATATCTCTCCAAGAAGTCATGCAACTTATAATGTTACAAAACAAGACTCTACATGAACGTCGCAAAGCACTCAAGCAGACCGATATCAAAACAATGTTCGCCCGCGCAATGAAACAAAGACAAGCGCCAGTATCTGTGCCGGGGCCATCAACTACAGCCGATCCTGCTGTGCCTGGACCATCATCTGTCCAAGACTCAGTGCCTGAAGAGCCACTATCACCACTGTCAGACAACCCAGACGACCCGGACCTGGAGTTTTCTGACCAGACTGCCTAGCCCTAAACAATTACAGTAAGTACAATAAACAAATAAAATAGAAGAAAACAAAGTGTTCCTTTAGTATATAATTTCGTGTTAAAAGTCTTTGCATATACGAGGCATGTAGTAACATAGTCCGGTAGTGTAAAAGACCTTTTTTCAAAAAAAGATTTTTTCGGCCACCATGACCGAAATCGAGTTAGGTATGGCATTATATTGCCCAAACCCTCCTTTATCCCGGGCGAGTCAAGGGAAGTTAATATGCAACCCGCAATAGGGTCGAAAATCCATCCATCTAACATTGTTGCCAGGTCCGTGCCGCGGCGAGTCTAGCTTGTCACCGGAGGGGGACTCACAGACTCTCTCTCTCTCTCTCTCTCTCTGCCCGTCAGGGTGGCAAGGTTGGTAGAGACGTGAGTTCCCAATGTGCAGCGTCCCTGTGCATTCGGTCAGCGGTTCGAGTCCGCCTAGTTCATGCTGACGTGGCGGCGCTTTGTATAGTCAATAACCTTGTAGTTGGTACTTGCAAAGTGTCTAGATAGGATGAAAATCTTATCTTATCTCTCTCTCTCTCTCTCTCTCTCTCTTTCCTCTCTCTCTCTCTCTCTCTCTCTATGGTAAGCGGCACTTGTGTACACACGTGGTGGCCGCCTATGGCGCAGCGCGTTTCATGACACGTAGACAAAGACTCGGCCAATCAGAGCTCTCGTAGCACCCCGCCATCCCAGCTGCCATTGCCAGTGTACCTCCATCGCATCAAAAGAGTTTCTTTAGTTTATAATTTACGGTACTACATTACGGGAGTGTCATTTATACGTGCATAGTCAACAAGAACAGGAGTGCTATGTTGGGCTGGGGATGTCTATTTATGGTGAATTACAGTTCTACAATGATCTACTAATAAGGTAACAGAAACAATCATACAATATTATGTTTTTTTTAGTAAATGCATCTTTCCTAAGTATACGTACCCATTAACCGGACTTTTCCATTAACCGGCTACCCGGAAGTCCGGATATATCCGGATAAAAGGTATTTTCCTGTATATATATATACAGGAGAACCTCGTTTATCCGGCACCCACGGGGGGGAGCGCATGCCGGATAACTCATTTTGCCGTTGTTTTGAGAGTTACTCTTATGGAATCCCCCAAAATCCCTTTTTTTTTTTTTTTTTTTTTTTTTTTTTTTTTTTTTTTTTTTTTTTTTTTTCCATCACAAGGAACTGGCCAAGGGCACAACAAAAATGGGTAACACAAAGGCCGCTTAGTTGCCAGTCCCTATAAAGAAGACAGTCAGAGAATAAAATAAAAAAGAGGGGTGAGCCAATTTAGTTCGGGAGGTGTCTTGTTACTCTTATTTTGAAAAGATGTAAGTCATAGGAAAGTGGAAAAATAGAAACAGGAAGAGAGTTCCAGAGTTTATCAGTGAAAAAAAAA
This sequence comes from Chionoecetes opilio, assembly GCA_016584305.1. NCBI lineage: Eukaryota > Metazoa > Arthropoda > Malacostraca > Decapoda > Majidae > Chionoecetes > Chionoecetes opilio. Next base: position 105,469 of record JACEEZ010008075.1, read on the forward strand.
AAAAAAAAAAAAAAAAAAAAAAAAAAAAAAAAAAAAGCCTGGTCGAATAGTGCCGTTGTTTTGAGGCTGCCGTTGTTTTAAATGCCGGTTAAACGAGGTTCTCCTGTATATATATATATATATATATATATATATATATATATATATATATATATATATATATATATATATATATATATATATACAGTAAGCCCTCGCGTATCCGGACTGTCACAGGAAGGGTCTTACGGCTGGCAACCTCAACCTCGACCTCGACCTCGTACGAGCTACCCCTTGTGTAGCTACTGGTTGTTCCTCCTTTGATATTAATGTTATCAGTTATTACTTATGTTATTTTGTTATCGTTATTAGCTAAACTAATGAGAATATCTAAAATGGGAGAAAACTAATTATCTCACTTGGTGAGGATTGGCAACCAACCCTCACCTGATCTCGGGGCTGGATGAGTGGTGGGTCGCCCTCTTTCTTGCTAGCCTCTCATCAGAGCGGGTCTCGGTCGCTTGGTAACCTCGTCTTCGTGTAAGCCCAGTGTGGCTCCCAGGTCGGTGTTTCCTGTGTTAGGGATTAGGAGGAGTCGTGTCGTCCTTAGGCCGTCGCCACTCGACAGGAGTTATTTGTTGTGGACATGTGATCGGTGTTTATTTAACTGGCAGGAGTAATTGTTGGTGGACGTGTTAACTGTGTTAAATTACCATACAATAATTAAAGTCACGGCCGAGGAACTGTGTTTCATCTGTCCACCTTTCTACGCACGGTAGTTATTGTATCTTTTGTTACAACTTAGAGCCATAGTACCCTACGGCCAGTTGGCCCACAGGCTCATAGTTGTAACAAGTGGGGGCCTGTCCGGGATATCTTACGGTGTTAACTAGTTGCGGTTTACGCACAGTAGTGTAATCCTTATCTTGTTTTGTAGTTCATATGTCCAGTCTGCCGTCACCACACGTCCAGGATTTTAGACAAACATTTCTGCTTGGCTATTTATAATGTGCATTTTACTCAAGTGTAACTACCCACTATGTACCCTGCTCAGTCTGTGTGTCACCACGGCCCGGCGCCCTAACAGCTGTTAGTTCTCTGTGCCTCTTAAATAGTGTGGTGAGTGTGTTGTGATATTTTACCTCTCTTAGCTAGCTAGTTTATCTTCTGCTGCGTTTCTCCATTGCCATTATGTTTGTCCTGGAGGATTTCGTCCAGAAGCCTGAGGTGACAGCTTTGTCAAGCTTAACTAAGGCTCAGTGGTTACAGTTGGCATCACACTATGGCTTAACTGTTAGATCTGGGCAACGGAAAGACGAGGTGAGACGCCTTGTGCTCGATCATTTGTTTACGGAGGAGGTGTTCAGCGCCGAGCAACTGGTTGTTCTGAGTCACCCTCAGGACTTGCTTGCGCTCAAACAGTTAGAGTTGGAGGACCATAGGCTCCAAGTGGAGTTATTGAAGGCCCAGAATGAACACCTCAGACTCAGCCAAGGCTCTGTGCAGTCTGCTGGTGAGCACGAGCCCAGGTTTAAGATAGGAACGGCCATGCATTTTGTCCCCAAGTTTAGTGAGGAAGAACCTGAGGAGTTTTTCAATCACTTTGAGAGAACAGCTGCCCTTCATGGCTGGCCTAAAGATAAGTGGGTGTTATTAGCCTAAAGCTCTTTTGTGGGAAGGGGGCAGAAGGTGCCTGAAGGGCCTGCAACAGGTGAGGATGGTGAGGCAGCCATAAGTAGAGGAGACGAAGGTGGGGTTTTAGAGGATAGTGAAGATGAAGGACCAGAAGGAGCTGGTTTAAAGAAGGTGTCTATGGTTGTCTGGCGTAGTGTCCAGCGACTCTGGGTTGCAAAATTCTATCACGAATCTCCCGTAGAGAGGTAGCAAAAACACGTAGTTCAGCTTCAGTATTTGGGTGCTCCAAATACTTAACTAGCGTTTCTGCTGCCTGCCTTACGGCAGATGCCATTGGTCGAGTCGGCAGTACGTCATCGTCATCAACCATTTTGATGAGATAAATGAAATATTAACACTGTTTCCGTTGGAAAAGTAA
>JACEEZ010008075.1:112500-140000 GCA_016584305.1 Chionoecetes opilio
ACTCCTCACCCTGAACGTCGCCACCTGTGACCTGCCTACCCTGCTGGCGGCAGCTGGCGTCCACCCCTCCTGGCAACACACTGTCATCCGCCTCACCTGTGCCTTCCTGAGGAAGACAGGTCAACTACAGCGCCTGTGATAGCATCATAGGACATCACCAGGGCTCATAGTGTTCCCCAAGGGATCCTCGCAGCCCTAAAAACAACAAATTGACGTAAAAGTCCGCGGCAGGGTAGTTGATGTTGGCGGTTGCCGGACAGTAAATACTAGAGTAGGATAAACATCCAGGGGTGGGAAATGGCCTCGGACTGTTGCGATTCCCGGACGTTTGCAGTTCCCGGACCAGTGCTCCCCCCTAATAGTCTTGGAAAACGAGGGTTGTGTGTGTGTGTATATATATATATATATATATATATATATATATATATATATATATATATATATATATATATATCTATATATATATATATATATATATACTGTATTTGCCGGTGTATAAGATGCACCTCCACATAAGACGCACCCCTATCTTACAAGGAGATTTTGAAGAAAAAAAAATATTGGTGTAAGAATGGGCATAAGAAAAAGGAAATTATTTATTTCCAAATTATGGTTACCACCTTGAGTCATGTGCCTGTTGGAATAACATACTGACGGGATTTCAGAAGGTAACTGTGGCCCAGGGCAATGTAAAGCCTCTGTCGGGCCAGGCATTACCCCATGGAAGCATTATATGGCTCCATCAAACGGCCACATGCAAGTCTCTGTCAACAGGGCACGGTTTCTTCCCCCTTGACCAAGACTGCCTCTTCAGGAATTCCCCTCAGAATACCATCACAACAGCATGTACAGAAGAGCAAGTAAGAAGAGATAAAACAAGAAATGTAAACGCCCCCACCCCCGTCATCACACTGGCAGCAGCGGTGAAGATGATTCAGTATCCCCTGGATGTATGCAAGTCAGAGAAAATAGGGAAGACCATCATGGACTCATATAAATTCCTCCGAAGACAAGTCTTAAGAGACCCTCGAAACTACCTACCACGTTCAAGACTTCAGAATTCGTGAAATAAATCTAGAAGGGAGCAAAAAGCTGTGTAATGCATAAAATCACCAGAACCGCTTAGCCAAGTCAATCAATCATCAATCATTGGGGGCATACGCCGGGGGGCACGTCACCTCGCCCACCCTACAACGCAACTCCCGGGGGTCACCATGCCGAGTCCCCATGCAGGCTCCTTTCCCATACCAAGCACCTCTCGACAAGAAACATCAACTTGCCCCAGCCACGAGCCTTGTGGGCGCCCCCTTGGCCTCCTCCACGCCGGATTGTCTCTTTCAGATACAAACCGATGGGAATGATCTGTTTCAGGGTAGCGTGCCACATGCCCATATAGCCGAAGTTGGCGCTGACAGACTATGCAGGTAATAGGCCTCGATTCAGTCTCACGGTGCAATTGCTGATTTGACACGTAATCATCCCAGCGATACTCCATGATTCTGCGAAGACACTTATTACCAAAGGCATCGATTAGTCTCTTCAAGTCGCTATTTAGTGTCCATGTCTCACAACCATAGAGTAAGAAAGGGATCACAAGTGACTTGAAGATCCGGATCTTTGTTCTCTTGCACAGGTACCGACGACGCCAAATACTCCTGCTGAGCGAGTTCATAACATCGTGGGCTATGCCAATCCGCCGTAAGACTTCTTGACGTGACCCGCCGTCATTATGGACTGCGCTACCAAGGTATGTAAAACTTTCCAAGATCTCAATGTCCTCGCTGCATGCATGAACAGTACTGTTTCATCTAGTAAGCCTCCAAATACCTGGACCTTGGTCTTAACCCTTTCACGCACGAAAAGTTTAATAAGTTTTTCCGTCCACTGCGACATCAGTCTGGGGCTCTCTAAGGGGGCGCGCGTAATGGCTTGACTCTGCGGCGAATGTTTTGGTTATGTTATTAATTTCAACCACGATTGTTCTTTTTTCCTGGCATTATTATATATCGTTGGTTTCGCAAGAGATTATTCTGCCTTATGAAAGAAAAAAATAACAAGAAATGCAAGTAAATAGCGGAGTTTAACGACTTAGAAAAACATTGAGTAAAGAGAAATAAGAAATACTTTCGTTCACCACTTCGTAGCTCGATACTTCCTGAGTCAACTTTTTATGGTTTATATGCCAATAAAAGCGGATTTTTATGAGGATTCCAACGCTACCATTAGAATTTTCATATGGCCGGTAGTTCTTGAGAAAATGGAGGAAAACTGAAACACATGTTGGAAGACAGATTAGGCTACAAGTATGGCTTACCCGGCTCGGGACACGTTTTAAAGGGACGGGCAGTCTGCGCTGACAGGCTGCCTGCTGGGAGGGGGCTGGAACACAAGCCCTTATCACTTCAAATCCACCCTCACGAGCGAGTTGACAATTAGTTTATTTTATAGGCCTAGCTTGGATCTTTGATGCAGTAAATTTTGACGCGATTCTGATAAATACTTTATTTTTGGCGAATTTTTAAATGTTTTTTGACGCAGTACGCGTCAAAAGCTCAGATGTAGACAGGCCCGTTTTGACGCGATCACGTCACCGTGCGTGAAAGGGTTAAGGGGAGAGTCCGCCGTGAATTTTAAATTGCATCTACGGTCATGAATAATTTATATGTTGTGTATATTAGTACCCTTGTTATCACATGAAAATTTCAAGCTGATCAGATGAAACAAAAATTTGAAAAATTTAAGGAGCCTATTTTTGTCGGTTTTTTATGAAATTTTGAATTGCATCTTCTCAGCCATTTTTTGACCGATTTCCTTGTGACATGAGCATATAATAATTCATTGCCATTCTAACAATTTGTTCTGAGAATATTTTGAAAATTGTTTTCGAATTTTTTTTTTTAATTGTTACAAAAAAAAAAAAAAAAAAAAAAAAGTTTTAAGGATAATTTTCCCATATATCAAAACTAAGACTTAAAAACAAAAATTTTCTCAGAACAGATTTTTCTACGATATTTGATTTTGTGTGTCCTAAAGTTTCGTGAAAATCGTGCCAAAAATAAAAGAGTAGAGTAATTTTATGTTCATTTTATACTAGTTTTGAGAAAAACGCGTTTGAGGTTTTGCTAAAGTTTCTGCGCTCCAGTGAAGGTACTATACTGTCAATGCTACTTTCATATGAATTTTATGGGATCAGTAATCACATATCAATGCATGCATAAAAGGATCTGCACCTTGTCCCCCCTTATAAAGGTATTAATTAATCGCTCAAAGGCGAGGGTGTCAGGGCCCGCCACGCCCCTCTTTGTTGCAAGGTTCGATCAAAATTCACCAGGTGCATAGCTTTCGGTTGGAATTCCTTTGTCTGTCTTCCTCTTCTTGTTTATTGTCTTCTTCGGTGTAATTCTTCTCTTTTCTCTCTTTTCTAGTCCTTTTTGGATGTATACATTTGTCCCAAAAAATGTTGTGAACAGGTTGCACTTTTCATATCCAAAATTGCTCCAGAATTGTTACCTGGGTAACAAACTTCACCCTGAAGATTGCTGTTGTTGTTTTTTTTTTAAAGGCTTAAATTTGATATATGGGAAAATTATTAAAAAAAAAATTAGTTTTTTTTTTTTTTTTTACAAGTTTTGAAAGTTGAAATGCCCCTCGCTATGGGCATTTAAAAAAATGTCCGACTGAAAAAAATTCCACCATTCGAAAGCCAAAGGATAGGGTGTTGCCATAGACCATATAACTCAAATTCGTATATTAAAATAATATTTTCATATTGTCACGGCGGACAATATGAGGTCTCCCTTAAGCCAGGAGACCTCAAGTCCCAAAGGCTTTGCCGCCTCGTGCAGCGCCTCGAGAGCCATCACCTTAGCCAAGTGGGTATACTTTATTGGGTCAGTGGTCTAACGTGCCAGTTTGAGGTGCAAAATCTGGTGATGGTGCAGGTTCGAATCCTCACTGGGCATAAGAAAAAGGAAATTATTTATTTCCGAATTATGGTTACCACCTTGAGTCATGTGCCTGTTGGAATAACATACTGACGGGATTTCAGAAGGTAACTGTGGCCCAGGGCAATGTAAAGCCTCTGTCGGGCCAGGCATTACCCCATGGAAGCATTATATGGCTCCATCAAACGGCCACATGCAAGTCTCTGTCAACAGGGCACGGTTTCTTCCCCCTTGACCAAGACTGCCTCTTCAGGAATTCCCCTCAGAATACCATCACAACAGCAAGTACAGAAGAGCAAGTAAGAAGACATAATAAAAAAAATAACACCCCCTCCCTGGCATCACATTGTAGGGGAAAACAAATGATTTTGAGCATGTACCTAAATACAATATTCACAGTGCAGCGAATGTGAATGAAAAATTATAGTAGTTAACGCCTTCGCCCAGATCTTTCGTTGCTATAAAAAACATCTGTTTTTAGCTATAAGATTACGAAAAGTTACTAATAGACCAAATTAGTTAGTCGATAAAGATACTAAGCAGGGTTATTTTATATTACATATACGTAGTAATTACATGCATGTGTATATATATATTAGATATATATATAATAGATATATAATATTATATATATATATATATATATATATAATATACTATATATATATATAATATATATATTATATATATATAATATATATATAATACATATATATATATATAATATATATATATATATATATCTATATATAATATATATATAATATATATATATATATATATATATCATATATATATATATATATATATATACATATATATATATATATATATATATATATATATATTATATATATATAATATATAATATCTATATATATATATAATATATATATAATATATATATATATATATATATATATATATATATATATATATTTTATATATATATATATATATATATATATATATCCAATGAAAAATAGCTGTGAATATGCATAATGCACAGTGTATTGTACATGCTAAACAAACAAACATACATAGTGGTGCAAAAATGTATAGTAGTGACACCTACCACTATGTCTCCAATGTATTGATGTTTACAACATTTATATATTGTATTCAACAACTGTTTTCAGGAAAACTAGCTGCACTGAAGCTGTAAACACAACACAAACACATGCCAAACATAAACAAATGAACTGGTGCACAGGAAGGATAGATATCAGGGATTTACAAAAAATATATATTTTGTTCATATTTTCCTTATCTTAGGTTTTGTTGGATTTTCAGAAATCTGGATTAGCGGGGTATCAATTATCGAGGATCGACTGTATATACATACTGTACTCATATATGGTGAGGAGATTAATGCATATCACATACCTTTGAGCAATCATTAAGTCTCTGGACTGAAGTAAATCTTGCCTCAGTTTCAGTGCTGAGTCTCACGGTATACTGAAAAACACCACTGAGCTGTGCTGAATATGCCAGGGCAAGGCCTGCAAACGAGGCATCCACTGTCCCTCGAAGAAACAATGCTAGTAGTGCTGTGCTAGATGTCACACATACTGAAAAAAAAGTACTCTAATGTATTATTTGATACATGACGATTATTAGAATGGTATTATATAATTTAAAATGGAGATTAATCTACGTATTTGATTTGTTTTTCATACGCCTGGATTTCGCTCATTAAAGTGGGATGGCAAATAACTAGGAGCAGAATATATTTGCTTTTTTTTTAAACAATGATGCTACTGGAAGAAGAGATCCCAACTTTCCCAACTTTGTTCCTTTTAATCATCTGCTATGACACAGGGAGAACACAGACTGTTGCGGTCATTTAAATGGACCTTGTTTATGTGGAGGTATATTTAATGTTTAAGTAAACCTTAGCAGACCTCTTTTTTATATTTCATGTGTATTGTGGATTGTATGCAAGTACAGGCAAGCTGGGTAGACAAGGTGCACGTTGTAATTAGGCCATGGGCCAAGTAGGGACCACCTGCACCCCCCCCACAACCCTCCGACCTAAGGTTTTTTTGGACCATTGGGATCCCCTGAAGTGGAAATCAACTGGTAACAGTGAATAAACTTGAATGTACTGTCCATTTGGGACCCATATTTGATGGTACCCCTAAAACATCAATTTTTTCATCGACGCCGCGCCATTTTCATACTTTTGTTCTGTTCGGCGTCTATGATGGTTAATATTACTCCATAATAAAAGTGTACCTATCAGAAGAAAGGGCTGCAGCTTGACCTAAGGGAACTGATGACTTTTCCATTAACTCCTGTCCCGTACAGCTTGGCAACTGGAGATGGATACCTTGCAAAGACGGACAAGGCAAAAGCATTCCAGTACCTGACGAAAGACAGCACGGACGTTGCTGTACCACATACAAGTCAAACACTGACAGTGTATGATGGTAATGCAACGTTCTACTACCTGAAAGACATCCCTAACAACTTCAGCCAGATCTGTTCCAAGATATTTGACATCATCGGCAAAGCAGGAGATGTTATATTCAGCACAGACCAATACCTACCCGGGTCTGTGAAGTCAATGGAGAGACGACGCCGTGGCTGTGTGAGAGAAGCTGATACTGAAAGGGGGAAGCTAACCAAGAAAACCCACTTGATTGGAAGTTGTTCTCTCCATGATGAGAAAAAAATCCCGTTCATCAGATGCTGCTGAAAGTGTGGACAGTGGGACCAGTATGGCATCACGGCTGCATGGAAAAAACCGTGATCTAATATGTGAAGGGAAGCACTATGCTCACATCTACTGATGCGCCAGAAACAGAAGCCCAGAAGTTGGCCAGTGTGGAATCTTTCACAAGAAGAAAACGACTCGCACGTGATATTGTACAATCAATTACGCTGCAGCAAAAGCTATGAGTTTGTTCGGGTAAAGAGCCCAGATTGGAGGGTGCTCTTCATCTGCTGCACTATGATGCATCCATGGATGGACATTACCAGATTGACTTGTTGACACAGGCACAGGCCAAAAGCAACGGATAATCAACGTTAGCAAGAGGCTGCAGACTTGGCCAAGAGAAATGGCACATCTTAAGGCCCCTCCATGCATACACTGGCTGCAGAAGCACTAGCGCTTTCCGAGGGAATTGCGCAAAATCAAGCCTGTAGAAAAAAACGATGCGTTCTCCCGAAAAACATCCTGTGCTCGAGAAAACTTGGAGATAGTGGGATGTTGCCAGAAGAGTGAACGATGAACTGACGACAGATTCACATGTGACTTTGTAGGTAGAGCATCAAAGGTGACCAAACGTTGAGACATGCGACACCTGCGCATAAATGAGTTATGTGCAAGGAGAATCCCTGCTTTCCTCAGGCATGGACATGCCTAGTCAGTCGACATGGCCAGTTCTTCCACCAGTACGAGGGAGAGCCTTAAACAGCACATCCGGAGGGTCAACCACCAAGTCGGAATTTGGAAGAGAGCACATGTCCAGACCAAGGATACCAAAGGCAAGCCAAGGTCATGGGTTTGGGCGGAGGAGAATGGCCATATGGGATCCTGTGTGGTACGAAGGAAGATCTACTCCCACGACAGCTGGCTGACATAGCTTCAGGTGGCACCTGATGATGCTGACAGTGTGACGGATTTGTTCTGACAGTACGTGTTGAGAAAGGAGCAGCATGGGAGAGTGATGGTGATGACCAGTGACGATGATGAGTAATGTCTCTTCAAATGAGTATGTTGAGGACATTCATGTAACAAGGCATAGACCGGACTTGATATATTGACATGAAATTAACAGGATTGTGGTTAATTAATCTTTGCAAATTCCTCTCCAGTTTGCAATTGACATAGTGTGATTAGGAAAAACCTTGTTATTGGTTTTGTTAGTTTTGTGGAGATAATAGCAAATAATGTTGGATACAAAGTGTATGTATTATCGTATAAGTGAATTTTAAAAGTTGAGTTCAGAGTGATTGAAATGTGACAAGGTGATGATGGAAAAAAACAATGTGATTATTTCTTTGTTTTTGTGTTATGATATATCCAATAATGTTGGATATAAAACTTATGAACAGGTATTATTGTAGAAGTGAAATTTGAGAGTTGAGTATGGTTCAGTGGTGTTTGGATGTGACTAGGTGGAGTGATGGAAAAAATGTATTAGCATATGATAATATGAGATAATTGTTGGATATAAAACTTTGATGTACGTATACGTTATAAGTGAAAAATTGGAAAGTTAAGTAAATGAGTTCAGTGGCGCTTCGATGAGATTACATAACAGTATAAAAATAGCACCTGAAAATAAAGCCTTTGTTATTATTAGCAACATCAATTTGTTTTCCTCAATGCGAAGAATTTACTGTAAGAAAACTTCTTCGTCACGGCATCAAAGGCGTTTGATGATTTCGACGGTCTCGATCATAAGTTTGACGGGCTGTAAGAAAGGTTTTGAAGGTATGGGAAGGTATTTTTACCAAATGAAGCTGAAACAATGTGAGAATGTAAGAAAAACACCCTATAGTATCTATCAGGTGTCCAAATTCCATTTATTATATTAATCTTAAATATTTCAGTAGGTATGCATTGCGCTAAGAACAGGAGGGTACTCATATTCATCTCAGTAATGAAAACAAGACACCTTTAAATTTGGGATATGTTTATTTGATATTGATCAGTAGTGCAAGCACTTTCTTCTGATAGGTACACTTTTATCATGGAGTAATATTAAACATTCATAGACGCCTAACTAGAACAAAAAGTATGAAATGGCACGGCGTCGATGAAAAATGAGTTTTGGGGTGGTGGGTACATGCAAATATGGGTACCAAATGGACAGTGCATTCAAGTTTATTCACTGTTAACAGTTGATTTCCACTTCAGGGGACTCCCAATGCGTCCAAAAAAACCCTAGGTCGGAGGGTTGTGGGGGGGGGGGTGCAGGTGGTCCTAACTTGGCCCATGGCCAAATCCTTTGTCTCCAAACTTCAACTCCTCATGAACCTAGATCAAAGTATAAATAAACCATGGTATTATATTCCTGTATTGTATTAAGAACATGCACATGTAAGAGCTGAAGGGAAATGTGTTCTTGTAAGAAGCAGCCACATAAGGAAGTGTGTATTTATTGTTAGTGGATAGTACCATGTGATTCATTACCATAGTAATGTCAGAGACAATAAATCAGATGTAACGGGTACGAGACTAAGGTTGATTTATTTTTGTTTTACAGCTTTCGTGCCCAAGCAGAGGCTACGTGGTGAAGATAGGAAGCCCACATAAAGACTATGTGGTGAAGATAAGAACAATAAAGACACTTGTGAAACTGAAATAGTGTTCTGTGATTGACCCAACACTAAATCAAATGACATTCGTGATTTCAGCAGTCGAAATCGCCAATGTGAAAGCTGTCCTGAAGGTTTGGGGGTAGTTAAACAAGGAAGGCATCCTCAAGGGTCTGCAGCAGTGCTGTGGCAGTATCAGCTCCATCTATGCAACAGATGAGTCAACTACTTCATTACCAACTTTAGTGTTTACCTGATCCAGACAAGTGGGTAGTCTTAAGCAAGAAGACAACAAGGAAAAGGTTAGAAGGATTGTAGCAGTGTGTATTTACCTAGTTGTAACATACAGGAAAAGAGCTATGCTCGTACTGTCCCGTCTCCAAATCTACTATTATCCAGTTTGCCTTTGAAGTCCTGAATACTTCTTGCATTAATCACTTTTGCATCAAGGTTGTTCCAGGCTTCTATGCTTCTATACGGGAAGCTGTATTTTTTTTCGTCCCTCTTGCATGTTGTCCTTTTCAATTTCTTCTCATGACCTCTTGCACTTCTATCGTCCCACACAAACAGATCTTCTCTATCATTTTTTTCCAGACCCATTGATGCTCTATACACTGCTATAAAATCTCCCCTTTCTCTTCTTTTCTCTAGAGTTGGGAGTTTTAGTCTTGAAAGTCTTTCCTCATATGGCAAATCTCTCAGGCTTGGAGCCATTTTTGTTGCTGTTCTTTGTATTCTCTCAATCTTTCTTATATCCTTCTTTTTATGTGGTGACCAAATCACTGCCGCATATTCCAACCTTGGTCGAATCAAAGATGTTATCAATTTCTTAATCATCTCTTCATCCAGATATTTGAATGCCATTCTTATATTCCTCAGCAACTGATATGTATCTCCTGCGATCTTGTTTATATGCTTCTCAGGTGACAAATTGTCCGTAATCCATACTCCCAGATCTTTTTCGACCTTTGTTTTGATTATCCATTCATTTCCCATCGAATACTTTCCTCTCTGTCTCTTTTTTCCTACTGCCCACTTCCATCACTCTACAACTTTTTAGCATTAAACTCCATTTCCCATAGTTGACTCCATCTGAAAATCTTATCTAGATCCTTTTGTAAATCCTCACAGTCCTCTTTACTTTCTACTTTTTCTTAGTAATTTAGCATCATCAGCGAATAAACTCATTAACTGTTCACTCCCTCTGTCATATAATTTACATAGACCAAGAACATCACTGGGGCCAATACTGATCCTTGAGGAACTCCACTTATCACACTGCACCATTCTGACTTCTGATCTTTTATTACTGTTCTCATCTCTCTGTTGCTCAAAAAGTCTTCCATCCACTTCAGCAAACCACCCTTCAATCCTCCTACATGTTTAGCTTCCAGAGCAGTCTCTTATGAGGTACCTTGTCAAATGCTTCTTTAGTCCAAGTATATGCAATCGACCACCCCTCTCTTTCCTGTGTCACATCGATCACTCGAGTAAAAGCTTCATAAATTTGTTGTACATGACATTCCTTCTCTAAATTCAAGCTGGCCACCTGCGAGTGTGTTTGTCTCTTCCAAATATTTCAACCATCTGTCCTTCACAATTTTTTCACACATTTTTGCCACTACACTTGATAATGATACTGGCCTGTAATTTAGTGGTTCTTCTTTGTCTCCTCCTTTGTGAATTGGCACAATATTTGCTCTTTTCCAATCAAGCGGGACTCTGCTCTCCTTGAGTGAACTCACAATTACACTATGTAACTTTCCTGCTAGTTGGTTACTGCACTCTTTCATTATCCAATTCGACACTCCATCTGGACCCGGGGTTTTTCTCACATCTTGACTTTCCATTAGCCTTTTTACTTCTATTACGTCTACTTTTATGTCTTCCATTATATTTTCTTTTGCTATTATATTTTTTGTTTTAAATTCACTTTCTCTTGTAAATACAGTCTGTAAGCACTTATTCATCCCTCAGCCTGTTGTAATGCCATCTTCGTACACTATGCTTCTACCTTCAGCTTATCTATTCCTTCTTTGTTTTTCATTTTTCCATTTATATATCTATAGAAAGTTTCGGTTTCGTTCTTACATTTTTCTATTATATTCCTCTCATAGTTACTTTCTTCTTCTCTTCAGATTCTTATATATTCATTTCTAGTTGTTTTGTACTTCTCCCAAAGGTTGATACCTCCTTTTTTCCTCCAACTATTCCATGTTTTTTCTCTTTCTAGTCTTGCTAATTCACATTTTCTGTTAAACCATTCATTTTTTTTCTTTTCTCTGATAACTATCCTTGGAACATAATTATTTATTCCTTCGGTGTAAATTCGGATGAACTCATCCCATTTCTTCTGGGTACTCCTTGCTGCATGGAAATTACTCCAGTCTGTCTCTCCAAAAACTATTCTTAATCCGTCAAAGTCTGCTTTTCCATAATTGTATCTTCCTTTCTTGTGTTCTTCTCTTCTCCCCTCTTTTTTGCTATCATTTACTTCAAATTCAATAAGTACATGGTCACTCTATCCAAGTGGGCACTGATAATTTACTTTACTAATTACTTCCCGCTCTTTCGTCAATAGTAGGTCTAGTCTTGATGGTTCTTCGCTACCTCTGAATCTTGTGTTCTCTTTAATCCACTGAGTCATGATGTTATTCATTACCAAATCCAACAATGTACCACCCCATGAGTCTTCTCCTCCTTCAGTATACCATTCTTCCCAGCAAACATCTTTGCAGTTAAAATCTCCCATCATAATTATGTTCTCACAATTTTCCATCGTATTCTTTAAACATTTGCTTGTGTCTCTTATCATGTCTCCATACTCTTCTCTCCCCCAGGAATTTGTCTTAGGTGGAACGTATATGAGTACTAAGTCTCTTATTCTTCCTTTTTTCATCACCAACTCTACCTTCAACACCTCTGCCATTCCTTCTCCTTTTTCCACATTCCCTACTACCACATCCTTCCTTGTTAACACCATTACACCACCTCCCTTTTTCTGATTTCTGAATCGCCTCCATACATTATATTGACCCTCCCCAACTGGCACATCCTCAGAATCACTCAGCTTCGTTTCTACTAAACCCAATATGTCTGGTTTCTTGGCTCTCAGGTAATCGTTTACTTCTGTTAATGTTGACACTAGCCCATTTATATTTGTGTACGATACCCGCCATCCTACTTTCATTTTCCCTTTGAACTGTCTTCTCTTACTCTTTCTCTTTAGATACCACTTATTCAGTTTTTGGTCCTAAACTCTCCAATAGAATTTCTGTTTTTCCTCGTCCGTTCTCAATTCGTTTTTTTCTTTGGCTTCTTTAAACAGTACATTCAATCTAGCTCTTTCTTCCTCATTCATATCTTTTCTTATCCATATTTTCTTATATTCTTCTGTCTTTGCCAGTTTCCATGCCTTAGACAATATATCTAGTGCTGTAGTTTGTGACCTGAACTTAACTTTTAAGGGGTGGGCCCCTCCCTCCTCATATTTGCCTAACCTATGTATCTCTTCTATTTCTTCTTCTATCTCCGTATTTTCTCCTACTACTTTAAATATTTCTTTTGTCACTTTCTTTTCTTCTTCTTCTCTTATGTTTTTCTTGGGCAGCACTTTTTCTTTGAGACCAAAAATTATGACACATTTCTTTTTGTCCACCGTATCCCTAACTAAATTTTCCTTTTGTTTGATTACTTTTACTATTTCTTTGGTCAAATTTTTCTTTTAATTTTCTTGATCTTCTATTATCTGACGTAAACTTTCTAGTTTTTTTTTCTTTTTCTATCTTCCATGTCTTTCTTTCATCTTTCATTTCCTCTTGTGTCATTTTCCATTTATTATGTACTGCATTAATTTCTGCATGCATTTTCACTACCTTTTCGTCATCTTGTTTACCATTTAGTTCATGCACTCTATTTTTCAAAATAGTATTATCTTTTTCCAGTACGAACACTTTCTTTTCCATCTTATCTAGTTTATCCATCAATTCGTGTACTACGTTTTCTAGCATTATGACTCTTCTCTGGTTCATTTTCAGCCTTAATATGTTTTTTTCTTTGGTATCAAAGCCATCAAAAGGTGTCATGGCGGGATCTTCCATCTTTGTTTACTTCCTATTTTTTTCACTTTTTAGGCTAATCATTCAGAGACGAGACTATTTAACTGCATAGCTCTCACCTGTAAGTACTCAAGGTCTTTTGGGGTCCTCTGCGTCCTTGTTTGGCCACAGCAGCCAGTCACAATAGCCAGTTGTGTTAGGAGCCTTCTTGAGCGCGTCTGTACACACAGCTGACAGCTGTGTGTGTGTGAGTTGAGTTTTTTGTGTTTTTTTGTGATTTTGTAAAGCTTAAGTGAAATAATATTACCTGAACAGAAGTATTTGACACCAGCATCATGGCTGACAGTAATAAGAGAGAAAAATTAACCTATGTAGAAAAAGTGAAAGAAAGGGAATACCTGCAGAAAAGGGCAGGCAGTATCAGTTTGTTCTAAAGAAAGGCAGATATGACAAAATTTATAAGTGTTTAAGTGATCGCATGTCAGTGGTTTGGGAAGTAAAATAATCACACAGTGCTCCTCAGGTAGCATATGTATGATTATGAAAAACGGAAAGAGCATTATGTAGAGTTCCTCGAATCGGAAAGTGAATTACGACTAGTACTCACGGGAGAAGAAAAGGATGAGTACAGTAAACCCTCTTTAATTCAAACCCATATAATTCAAACTTCTGATTATTCGACCAGTTTCAGGCCAGTTCGAATTTTCAACAACTTTCCATAATTCAAACAGAAGCTCTAATTATCCGGGCCTTACTACAGCCAAATTCCCAACATCCGACTTGTCCAAACAACCGACTTTTTTCACTACCACATTGTGTCTTGTTTTGGCCATTTATTTTACTTTGTTTTTCTTAGTTTTTAGAAAACATTGATTTGTGGCTTTATTTATGCATGAATTTTACTTTCGCGTATACCACTGGATCGGCCTTCAAGAGCTGCATCTTTTATGTTCTATACCATTTTGTCCTTACGTTTATGGTTACTGTGATATCCGAACATCCGACTATTCCAATTATCCGACCTACCTTCGGTCCCCCCAAGGTCGAATAATTAATACTTAGCTGTAGTGCGAGTCTGACCTCTCCCATGCAGTGCGCGACGCGGAAGCCCAGCGTGACCAGATATGATAATTATCGTATAAATACGTTGGTTTTGGTGAGTACAAGTAATACAATCTGTGCTGTTTTGGCATGTTTGAGTGAGTTCTTATTGTGTGGAAGGGCTACAGGTAACCATCGGATAATTCGGACTCACTTTTTTTTCTTTTTTTCGGCAAATTCGACCCAGGTCTCCCCCCGATTAGTTTGAATTAGAGAGGGTTTACTGTAGATTGAGGAATTCACAAATCGTGGACTGACTCTTACAGGATTCAAAGATGATGTTGAGAAATCTAGTTTTAGTGAATCCAGGCAAAAAAGTTTGCAGGTTCCTGATAATGCCATATACACATTAAGGAAGAATAGAAGAAAGCAGAACTTTTAGCCCGCAGTGCAGCACTCTATTCCCAGCAAGAATTATAAATTGAAGCCAAGATGCTCGGTGCCCAAGCAGAAATAAACAAGTTAAAGATAGAAAAGAGAAAGGAAGAACTTGCTTTACAAACAGAAATGGAAGTTAACAAGGGCAAACTTCAAGCTCTTGAAGAATGCTTGGAAATGGGTTTCATAGAAAGAGAGGCAACTTCAGTGCCTGAACCCCAAGTTACAAGTATGAGGGTAAAACAAAAAGACGGCGAACAAATATATTCAGGAGCTGTATCAGCCTCACCACCTGCTGTTTCTATTGCAGTCAGTTCTAAATCCTAAAGCAATAGCCTACATACAGCAACCCATGATTGTGTCTCACCCTCAACAGTCATCTATGCAACCCACTGGTGAAGCCAACAACCTGACGTTGGCCATATCTTGCTTTACTGATGTCTTGGCAAACCGAGAAGACAAACTACCCATCAAGGAGCCTGACATCTTCAAGGGAAATGTGTTTGAATACCCAAAATGGATCAGCTTCATAGTAATTTAGGTTGAATGCAAGTATCCCAAATCTACCGACAGACTATACTATCTTGGGAAATACACATCAAGAGAAGCCAAAATGTGTATAAAAAGTCTGTTGGCCCTGAACACTGAAAAAACTTACGTCAAGGCTAAGAAGTTGTTGGCAGACAGATATGGGAACAAGCTTATCCTTGCCAGCTCATACCGTGAGAATATTGAAAAATGGCCAACTGTGAAAACGGGTGATGGCAAGGCATTACGTGATTTTTCAGATTTTCTACTGCAATGTGAGACAGCCATGTCAACACTTAGTCGGTTGAAAGTGTTGAATGATGATGTTGAACATCAGAAAATCATAAATTAACTGCCAAAGCACATTCAGGAATAATGGATGACATATATTGACAAGTAGTTCTATGATGAAGATGAATAGATTCATGATGAGTAACCTCCTTTCTCAAATTTGTGTTAGTTCATAAGCTGACAATCTCATATTGCTTGCAATCTCCTGGCTGCACGACTTACTGAGACTTAAGTAACTGATGCAAGGCCAATACGGAATAAGGTTCACAGTTTTGCCTCACAAATTAACAAGGTAGTTCCTGAACCAGTTGAAAGCTGTGATACTTTCCAAGCATAAATATCCTGCAACAAGACCAACTTGTAGAACGAACTCTTGAAGTGCAACGGTGTATTGAAAATGACTCTTCAGTCTTCAGTTTAGGGTACATCTGCAAGATAAGCCCTTAACTCGCCGTCATATTCTGTCTACAGTCAGCTCCATTTTTTACCCCCTCGGACTTGTATCACCCACACTCCTAAATGGAAAACGCATCATGCAGGAAATGTGTCGCGATGGGCATAGTGGGGATGACCGAAGCTGCAAAGGTTGAGTGGAAGAAGCAGAGGCAACATTCTGAGTCTGACTTTGTCTGAGTCTTTTCTTTTCAGACTGAGTTTGAGTACTTTTACATTGACAGAAAGGTGGTTCTGGGATATATTGCAAATGAAAGCAGGAGGTTCCACATATTTTTTGCCAATCGCGTGCAAAAAATCAGAGACTATACTTCCCTACAGAACTGGAAGTTTATAGAAAGCCCAGAATCCAGCAGATTATGCCTCCAGAAGGTTGACACCCCAGGAGATGACAGATTGCAAATTGTGGTGGCAGGGCCCAGAGTTTCTCTCTGTGACTGAACCAATGGTGTCACCCACTGAGCATATTGAGTTGTCCCCAAACGACCCAGAAGTAAAAGGAGTCTCAGTCATACAAGTTATACAAGAAAATGTCCTGGACAGATTGAAATACTTTTTAAGTTGGTTCAAAACTAAACGAGCCATCGCAGTCTTTGTTCGGTACAAGAGGATTCTGAAGGCATGTGTTACTATGAAGATGAAAGGCAAATTGAAGATCCGGATCTTTGTCCTTCTTTCAGCACAGGTACCGACAACGCCAAATACTCGTGCTGAGTGAGTCCATATTACCGTGGGCTATGCCAATCCGCCGTAAGACTTCTTGACGTGACCCGCCACCATTATGGACTGCGTTACCAAGATATGTAAAACTTTCCAAGATCTCAATGTCCTCGCCGCACGCATGAACAGACTGTACTGTTTCATCTAGTACCGTATTTTATGGCTTATAAGATGCACTTTTTCCCCTAAAAAATACCCTAAAAAATACTCATGCGTCTTCCAAGACGAACGTTGTAAGAGGTTAGCTTAGGTAGGTATTCAATTCAGCCTCTTATATGATGTAACCTCAGTACTTACCTGTTACAAGTATTTAGAATACCATAAGACATTCAAATCAACTAATCTGTCCTCACCCTGTGATGTTTACTAAGATACTGGCGGGAGCCGTTCTGCCTCGGCAGATTGGCGCCAACAGCCATTCTGTGTATAAGGAACTTTTTTTGTTACATTAGAAAGATGAAAGTTTATATACTTGTGTGCATGCAGCCATCACAAATACTACACGCACACAGGAAAATTAAAACAATATGTGGTGCGGCACAGGAGGCAGGCAACGTAGTGAGGCACGGGAGGATGTGAGAGGTGTTTACACTCAGGACGACAAAGCCAGACTGATTGGCACGCCAGGCACACAGCTGCGCACCGCCACGGTCGTTTTTGTTTTCACTCCCGCCGTCCGACCTGCGTGTACATGATCAGCCAGCCAACATGCATCATTTACCACCAGGCTGTCATACGTATCACAAGCTCTTTTCAGTCCTGGAAATTATCACCCATGGCGAATTCATCAAAACTATTTACCTATAACATCACATAGAAGCTAGTAAATAAGAATGGCTGATAAGCAGTGCTGAATTAAGAAATGAATAGTGAGTGTGTTCTTGTGTGAAAATTACTTTGAAATGAAAATGTTTTGGTGGTCTGTTTATTTTTTTTTTTCTTAAAAATTTCTTTCCAAAATCAGGGTGTGTCTTCCAAGATGCAGCGTCTAATAAGCTGTAAAATACAGTAAGCCTCCAAACACCTGGACCTTGGCCTTGAGCCAGAAGACCTCAAGTCCCATAGGCTTTGCCTCTTCGTGCAGCGCCTCGGAGCCATCACCAGGACCTCCAGCGACTCAGCAAAGATTACTGCATCATTGTCAAAAACAAGATCAGTGATCTTGGTGTTGCTGAGGGTTTCACAATCACTTTGATCTACATCTTTGCCCAATACTCAGTCCATACAAGTTTTGAAAAGTGATGGGGCGAGGACGTACCCTTGCCTCACTCCTGTATTCACAGGTAAAAAGCTGGATACACCTCCCCCACACTTCACAGCACTCTCAGTACCAGAGTACAGGCCAGTCATCAAACCAATAGTCTTTGCAGGAATCCCACGAAGTCGCAGAAGATCCCAGAGTGACTCACGATGCACTGAGTCAAACGCCTTAACCTTTTTTTTTTTCCTTTTTCTTTTTTGACATCACAAAGGACTGGCCAAGTGCACAAAAAAAATAGGTAACACAAAGCCCGTTTAGTTGCCAGTCCCTATAAAGAAGACAGTAAGAGAATAAAAAAAAAGGGGTGTGCCAATTTAGTTCGGGAGGTGTCTTGTTACTCTTCTCTTGAAATCATTTAAGTTGTAGGAAAGTGGAAAAATAGAAACAGGAAGAGAGTTCCAGAGTTTACCAGTGAAAGGGATGAAAGAGTAAAGATACTGATTAACTCTTGAATTAGGAAGATGGACAGAATAGGGATGAGAATGAGTAGAAAGTTTTGTGCAGCAAGGCCACGGGAGGGGGGGGGGAGGCATGCAGTTAGCAAGTTCAGAAGAGCAGTGAGCATGAAAATAACGGTAGAAGATAGCAAGAGAAGCAACATTCCGGCGGTAATTTAAAGATTGAAGACAGTCAGTAAGAGGAGAGGAGTTAATGAGACGAAAAGCTTTTGACTCAACCCTGTTTAGGAGAGCTGTATGAGTGGATCCTCCCCAAACATGTGAGACATACTCCATACATGGGCGAATAAGGCCCCTGTAGAGAGCAAGCAGCTGGGAGGGAGAAAAAAAAGGAAAAAAAGGACTCGGATGCCACAGGACACCTAACTTCTTAGAAGCTGTTTTAGCAAGAGATGAGATGTGAGATTTCCAGTTCAGATATTTAGTAAAGGATAGTCCTAGAATGTTCATTGTAGAAGAAGGAGATAGTTGAGTGTCATTGTAGAAGAGGGGATAGTTATCTGGTAGGTTTTGTCGAGTAGATAGGTGAAGAAATTGAGTTTTTGAGGCATTGAACAAAACAAGGTTTGCTTTGCCCCAATCAGAAATTATAGAAAGATCAGAAGTTAGGCGCTCGGTGGCATCTTTCCGTGAATCACTTAGTTCCTGTTGAGTTAGACGTCTAATAAAAGACGTTGAAAAATGCAGGGTAGAATCATCAGCGTAGGAGTAGATAGGGCTTTGAGTTAGACTTAGAAGATCATTAATGAATAATAGAAAGAGAGTGGGTGATAGGACAGAACCCTGGGGAACACCACTATTGATAGATTTAGGAAAAGAACAATGTCCGTCTACAGTAGCTGCAATAGAACAGTTTGAAAGGAAACTTAAGAGGAAGGTACAGAGAGAAGGATAGAAACCGAATGAGGGTAGTTTGGCTTAGACCCTCAAACCTAACCTAGACTATGCGGTTCAGTTTTGGTCTCCGTATTACAGGATGGATATAAGCCTTGTTAGAATCAGTGCAGAGAAGGATGACCAAAATGATGCAGGGGATGCGTAACTTTAGTTATGAGAAGATATTGAAGCTATTAAATTTACACTCACTCGAGAGGCGTTGAGTAAGTGGCGATCTGATAGAAGATTTTAAGTTGTTAAAGGGATACAATAAAGGAGAAGTAGGAAAAGTTCTTACAGCTAGTAATCAGGGTAGAACAAGAAGTAACGGATTCAAACTGGAAAATCGTAGATTTAAAAAAGAAATAGGGAAAAACTGGTTCACAAATAGGGTGGTAAATGATTGGAATGGATTCAGTCGTCATATAGTAATTGCGAAGTCATTAGGGAGCTTTAAAAGGAGGCTAGATTATTTCATGGATGGGGATAAAAGGTGCATGTAGGTAGTATTAAGTAACAGGAACTACCTCGTGTAGGTCTCACGGCCTTTTGTAGCTTCCTTATTTTCTTATGTCCTTATGTTCTTATTTACTAACGGGAAAACCACATTTGACTTTGCACATTCAGTGCATTCCTTAGTGGCTTTGGTATATGTGAGAGGCATTTGTATTTTGACAATAATTAATGCAGTACTATTGCATGCATAAGAATACTTACAAGCCAACAAATCCAGTCTAAATGCTAGCCATCGCATTGCACAGTTGAAGAGGTAAAAGGCACAGCTATTTTCATCAAAGAGGACTGAAAACCTGCAAAGAAATGATGCAAGATGTTATACGCTATATACAGCTCATAAGCCATAAAGTTATTTATCAACAACAAACTATAGTAAATGTGTATGTCTCAAGAAGCATTTGGATATATACATGTACTTTTTTTTGCTTTCATACACTATATAATACTAGGCTTGACAATCAATATTTATTTAAAGAAAGATAATGTCTACATATATATTTGTGCTCATTAACAACAGGAAAAGTGCCAAAGGAGTGGAAAAGAGCAGATATAGTGCCAATATATAAAATGAAAAGAAGGATGAACTATTAAATTATAGACCAGTGTCATTGACTAGCACAGTATGCAATAAATGTGAGAAAGTAATAAAAAGCAATGGAGGGAATATTTGGAAAGTGAAGATCACTATAACAGACCGGCAGTATGGTTTTAGGAAAAGGAGATCATGTGTGACCAACTTAATAAGCTTTTACTCAAGAGTAATTTCTACAACACAGGAAAGAGATGGATGGGCAGCCTGTGTATATCTAGATCTAAAAAAAGGCCTTTGAAAAGGTTCCCCATGAGAGGCTACTTTGGAAATTGGAAAATATAGGAGGAATCACAGGGATGATCAAAACCTGGATGGAAAGTTATCTGAGAGGAAGAGAAATGAGAACAGTAGTGAAGGATGAAAAACTAAATGGAGAAAGGTATTTAGTGGGCTACCACAAGGATCAGTGTTGGCACCAATAATGTTCATTATTTATGTCAATGACATGACTGATGATATAAAAAGTTATATAAGTTGTTTGCGGATGATGCCAAACTATTAAGAGAAATAAAAAGATAAAAAGATTGTGAAACACTACAAAATGACCTGAACAAGATCTACGAATGGAGCAGAAGTTGGGAAATAGAATTTAATGTTAATAAGTGTCATGTGATGGAAATTGGAAAAAGCAAAAAGATATACAGTAAATGGCCATATAAAATGGGAAATTAAGTAATTGCAAAGGTTCATGAAGAAAGGACCTGGGAGTGATAATACAAGATAACCTTCAACCAGAAAAACATATAGATAAAATATTTGCAAATACGTACAGGATGTTGAAGAATATTAGAGTGGTATTTCATTATATGGACAAAAATATGATGAGAAAGATAATTACTACAATGATTCAAACAAAAATGGAATACGCGGCCATTGTATGGTCCCCATATAAAAAGAAGCATATGAAAAAGTTGAAGAGGATACAGAGAATGGCAACAAAGATTGTACCAGAGCTAGAAGAACTTTCTTATGAGGGAAGGTTGAGAGAGATAAAAGTACCAACACTTGAGCAGAGAAGAGAAAGAGGAGACTTAATAAAAAGATTTAAACTGATAACAAAGATGGAAGAAACAGACAATGAGAGACTACTGACTTTGAACCAAAGAGAAGGTCGATACACAAAAGGACATACAAAAAATTAGGAAAAGGGAGATGCCTGAACAACATAAAGAAGTACAGCTTCCCTCATAGAAATGTAGAAGGTTGGAATGGACTAAATGAGGAGGTGATATCAGCAAAGAATGTGCACCAGTTGAAAGAAAGACTGGATAAATGTAGCTACGGAGACGGGACCACATGAGTGTAGCTCAGGCCCTGTAAAACACAACTAGGTAAATACATAATATATATATACATATATATACATATAATATATATATATATATATATATATATATTATATATATATATATATATATATATATATATATATATATATATATATATATATATATATATATATATATATATATATATATTCTATATAAAAAAATTTAATGGGAAATTATATTATTAGGGGAAGGGATCCCAACCCTCCAACCTCTTAGCTGCTTCCTATGAAATGTAGGAAATGTGATGACACACAGTAAGCCCCATGCCTCAGGGCTGGCTATACGGATATACCTGGCTATATCAGGCTGACTTCACCACAGAGTAATCTAGACCACAGTGTAGTGGGCAGTGGGGTTACCCCATCCCCATGCCATAATCATTTAACTACTGAGAGTATATCTCACAGTATCTCATACACTATTAGACAACAGAGGTGAGATGATCAACCTGTTGGGTGGAAAATGCTAGATGAATTAATGCCAAGTAAGTCAACTTACTTTTTGGTGAAGAGAGATTGTTTGCCATATGCATTAATGCTGGCCAGTCCATTAACTGTTGTGCTTATGTGACTGTACAGTGGTGATCTTGATATGTTTTCTATCCTCTTAAAGTCTCGTATTCCAACCCTGAAAAACAAAGTTAATAACTAAAAAAAACATAATACTTCTATATGTACCTATGTTCTAACTAAGCCTGCGGGTTTAATAAGAACTATACATGTAAGCATTTTCACTTCATAAGATTTCAATAGATTGTTGGTTGAACAAAGGTAAGACAGACCTTCAGACAAATACAGTTGCCCATCACTAATCCGGCAACCACGGGACCTTAGGACTGCCGGATTTTCGAAATTTTTGGATTATTGAAGTTTTGTCCCCTGACTCTATATATGCTGTATATGGGCCCCGTACACAGGGCCCCGTCTTTCTGCTCTAGTCTCCTGTCCCACTCCTCTCTGCCTAGGACTGTTTCTATTGACGCTATAAGCATTTCCCTCTGACTCCTATACTTGTTGCATTCCACAATAACATGTTCTAAGGTTTCTTTCTCTCCTACCCTGCAGCTACAATTCTGATTCTCCAGTTCCCTGTTCCTTCCGTTGACTTCCAAGGTGCCTGTTCTTGCTTTATAGAGTAACTTACTCCCCCAGTCTCCTACATGCCAGGTCACCCCCTCTGGTTTCTGTTTCCACCTGTACCACTGCAACGTTGATTTCCTGTCAGAAGGTGAACATACAGCTGATTCTGGGTACAGCGCCATCAAAACAAACGGCGCCAGGGAACAGGCGCCTTCCATTGGCAGGGAAAGAAAGGGCTACAGAGAGACAAAGAAGGAAGATAGGTGTCAAGCTCGAGCACGAGCTTGACAGACGACCTACAAAGCGATACTAAGCAGAAAAGGTCACAAGAAGAAGAAGAAGAAGAAGAAGCCTTCCGAAAACAGTGGCGCGCCAACCCGGGAAATTTGAAACTGCGCTCCGAAATTCATGACGGAAAACTGATGGAACCGGAATATTGATTGCCGGATTAGTGATGGTCAACCTGTATAAGCAAATCTGAATAAAGATTAAATTTCTGGTCCAATGGTAATCTATCTAGAAAATGACGACCAGCCAGGTTTTCCAGGTGACCAGGTGACCAACCACAACCCTAGCTCTGCATCACCTTGGACGTACAGATGGTTCTCAGATACTGGCACAAAAACACTTAACCATCAACTTGTGCTACTTGTTATTTCATTCAAGTTTTGATGAAATATACTTTCACAAAAATGTAAAGTGGCATCCATATAGGAAGCAAAAGATAAAATAGTATAATGGGAAAATAACAAGAAACATGTGGAAATAACAAGGACGTGAACACAGTATAAATTATAGAAGTATTAAAAGACTTCTGCTCCTTTCTTGTTTTGTGGAGAAAGTAACTACTAGAAGACAGGTTCCTCAGCCTCTGTAGTCCTCTATTTTAGTAACTTTTAATAACATGCAGGGAATAATGAGACATCTACTTCAACTGCCGTGCCTCATGGAAATTATTTATCAGTTACATAATTATATGATGTTTATATCTTAATCCTAAGAAATAATGCATTACTTAACTTGATAAAATCAAATATAAAGCTTGTTTATTAGTAAAATGATACATTCAAACCCACCTGAATATGTTTCTGATGAACATCATAATGATTGCCAGTACAGCTAAGATTGGCAAAAAGTATGGAAAAACCAGACACACGAAGAGCAAGGCACTGGCTATGAGGAACATGTTCTGGATGAACATCTCCAGTGTCATAGGAACTCGAACATCAACTGTAATTAAAGTTAGGTTGAAGGTATAAGAAACTGTCAAACATCACAGGACATGAAGACATGAAGTACTATAAAGTAAGAAAGTTTTCATTTTAAAACTTTTATCATCATGTCTGCTTTCGGCTCTCACCTGGGAAGCCTCTGCAGGGATTACCTAAGACAAAGAAGTCCCCAGGTCTTCTGAGAATACCCATTTATCACTAATTGTATCTAAATGATGGTAATAGTGAGCAAGTTCCTATTCTAGTCATCCTCAGCAATTCAAATGCAATAAAAAAAACCAAGACAGAAATGAGTTTAGGAAATCGAGGGAAAGCTATATGAAATGTGCTCCTCTTCATTTTACCAGGTAGATAAATGGCAAAAATAAAAGATAGGGAGAGGAGTGCACAACAAGTGGGGTTGGAGTATTAATGGTAGAGATGACTGGATTTTATAGATGTGGACTAAGAAGAAAAGTTCAAATTTTGGAATACTGTTTGAAAAATTACTTATGGATGCAAAAATGCTACTGACTGTATGTGATTTCGCTCTATGTCAGGATTATGAGCTGTGCTATGATGGTTGCCTTCTGAGCTACAGTAATTGGAAGATGTGTCATGTCTTTTTGAAAAGTGTCAGGTCACATATTTCTTCATAAACCAGTGAGAATTACAGAAGACAAGTCACTGAAGCCATGACTTTGTATTGTAGTCCATATCTCACACATTTTTAGCATTGCCATCCACTCCAGTCATTGCCAAGCAGCATGTGTCTGCAAATGTGTTTACCTTGCTTGTTACATTTTTGACACAGACGAGTGAATCACACAACACTATTGCAGCAAAATTTGTCATAAAGTTGGAGACGTGTATTGGGTGCATTCCTCACCCCCTTATGAAGGCTGAGTCTACACAATGGAAGTCACCAGAATCACGAAGGTCGAAGATGACAAGGCAGCTTTGAAAAAGGGTGAAGCTTTTACCCATTCTTTTCCTTTTTTTATTTTTTATTAAATATGCTCTAGAAAGATGTATGCTCAATAAAGAATACAGCCCAGGAGTAGTTTCCCATTACCTACAGGATGCAATGCATTGCAGGAGACCAAAACTCAATTTTTTTACGTAACACAAGATCACATAGGTCCAGCATGCTCCCTAACTCTCCAGTGATGATTCCTTGCTAGTTTTGGTTGTTCTTAAGGTTGAAGATGCTGCATATGGCTATTAGATTCGAAGGTAGAAATACAAATGAGATAAAGACGATTGTGAAAAAGATCTTGTAGCAATCTTACCTGAGAATGGCATGAAAATATGAACTCAGTGGAGCGTGAAATTTTTCCCTGCAAGCTTAAGATTGGATGCTTTTCAATGAAACGTATATTTTGTTGTCAGGTTACCTAAAAAGGCTTATGAACAAAAAAGTGCATGGTTATGAAGGTAAACATGTCACACAGAGTTATGAAAGTTCAGTTTTTTTTCTTTTTTCATACAACACCCATTTCCCACACGTGGGGTGTGGGATAAAGAGTATACTTCTTTTTGAAAGTTTGAAGGGGATGAAAATACAAAAAATGCATGATCAGACAAATAAAATACCACAGGATGTGACAAAGCAGCAGCATTAGACTCTCAAATTTGACAGCAAGTGATAAACACTAACCCATATAAGAATAGAAGATGCTTTGCAAAATTATGACGTCAATGAAAAAAGTAAACAGTGTACCTGAATTTAATTTGGCAACCATCCCCTTCAAAGCAGTCGCCTTGTGCAGCGATGCACTGCCCCCAAGACTTCAACCATGATTGGAATGCTCCCTTGTAGTCTCATTCTTGAAGTATGTCAAGCGCCATCTTTGATTCACACTGGATCTCCTCCATGGTGTCAAAACAGCGACCCTTCAGCTTGTAGTTCATCTTGGAAAAGAGGAAGAAGTTGCAGGGAGCCAGTATCGGAGTTGGCTTCCTGCAGCTTCTCCCTCTTCCCCAAGATGAAATTTAAGCTGAAGGGTCGCCATTCTGACACCGTGGAAGAGATCCTGTTCAAAAGGCTGCTTCGAAAGGGATAGCGGCCAAATTCAATTCAGGTATATTGTCTGTTTTTGTAGGTGTAGTCTCAAAACTTTTTTTTACCACCTCGTTCATCAATAATGGAGGTGTGATGCATCACTACAGAACACAGCTATTTTGAAGTAGGGATGGGATGAGACTGAGTAGTCCCCTGTTTATAAATACAGTACTCCATGAATTTATATCTTATTAAACCCTTAACACCAGGCTTGTCTCGCCGCTCTTCCCAGCCAGGAATACGCAGTGATTTTTGCCCCATTTTCTGAAATTCGCCCCAAAAAAAGTTTACCTAAAGTAATGAAACAAACTGCATTTGAAAGTAATAACCTTTGGCTCCTCGTTGGTGTTGTCAGTAGACCGACAGATAGATCAATATAATCACTATTTTTTCTGAATGTTTATATTTCAGTATCTATTTTCTTACTTTCCACGTCACAAAACTTCTCCAATATGACTTATGTATACAAAATTACTGTTTTTGTAATACAGGAGAACCTCGTTTATCCGGCACCCTCGGGGGGGGAGCGCATGCCGGACAACTCATTTTGCCGTTGTTTTGAGAGTTACTCTTATGGAATCACCCAAAATCCCAATAAATACTGTGGTTTCTGGAGGTTGTTGTTGTTGTTTTAGGGCTGCAAGGATCCCTTGGGGAACACTATGAGCCCTGGTGATGTCCTATGATGCTATCACAGGCGCGGTAGTTGACCTGTCTTCCTCAGGAAGGCACAGGTGAGGTGGATGATGGCGTGTTGCCGAGAGGGGGGAATGCCAGCCGCCGCCAGCAGGGTGGGCAAGTCAAAGGTGGTGACGTTCAGGGCGAGGAGTTGAGAATGTAGCACTACACGGTGTGAGTGGAAGCGCGGACACTGCAGCAGAAAATGTTCAATAATCTCCGGAAAATTCATGCACCAAGGGCAGTGGGGGTCAGGGGACAGACGGAGGCGATGCAGGTGAGCTGTGAGTGTCGTGTGCCCCAGGTGGAGGCGGGTGAGAGTGACATCCAGGCGCGGGACTTTTGTCCTTATCCACGGCTGGGGGGAAGAGTCACTGCGGTATTGGCCCATGGAGGTGATGCGGAGGGCATCGCCGAGTGTGTTATTCCAGGTGGAGCGGCAGACCCGGAAGATCAGGCGTTTGGCCGCGGAGAGCGGCAGAGGGAAGGGTGTCGTGTTTACATCTGTTAAGGCCATCCTGGCAGCAGAATCAGCCACCTCGTTGCCTGGGATACCAGCGTGGGAGGGAACCCACTGGAAGGCGATCTCCCACCCCTCGTTGGTAAGGTGAAGGGCCCTCTGGATGGTGTGGACGAGGAACGTAGAGGATCGTGGATGGCAGGAGAGGAGGAGGTGGAGTGAGGAG
>JACEEZ010008075.1:145000-252500 GCA_016584305.1 Chionoecetes opilio
GAGCGTGTCATCCAGCCTCGTTGAAGTGGTAGTTTTGCCTTTACACAGGCCGCTATACAAGAATCTATTGCAAGTAGATTCACACACAACTGCCAATATAGACAAAAGAACTGCAAACATGAAGAAAAGATTAAGAGTAACACAACTTACGAGATTAAGTTATGAGTGGTGCAAGAAGAGTTTAGGGTGGAAGTGGAGTACTATACAGTGGTACCTCGACTTACAAGTTTAATTCGTTCCTTGATCGAGCTCGTAACTCAATTTGCTCGTATATCAAATCAATTTACCCCATTGAAATTAATTGAAATACCATTAATCCGTTCCAGCCCCCCAAAAAACACCCCAATTTTTTTACTGTACCTATATGACTGGACTGCACTCACCCTCTGCCATTTGCATTCGCCACTGTTTACACTCTGTGTACCAGCTGTTGGAAACAGCATCAGCTGTTGGAAACAGCTGTGGGTGGAACTGCCGCTAAACGTACTGCACTCACCCTCTGCCATTTGCATTTGCCAGTGCACTGTTTACACTCTTGTGTATCAGCTGTTGGAAACAGCTGTGGGTGGAACTGACGCTAAACGTACTGCACTCACCCTCCGCCATTTGCATAGCACAACACAACAGAAATGCTTCCACAGCGAGGTAACCACGTGAAGTGAACGAGTGAGACGCGGGATGCTGGGCGGATGCTGTGGCGTTCGCTGCGCCAACTAGCGGCGGCGTATCTGAAGCTCGCTCGTAACAAAAAACAAAACAAAAACAAACAAAAAATCGCTCGTAACTCGGATATTGGCTCGCAATTCAAAGCAAAAAATCGACCGAGCTACTGCTCGTAACTCGGAAAACTTGTAAGTTGGGGCACTCGTAAGTCAAGGTACCACTGTACATGTATTCAGCTCAGTAAATTGGCCCCCATGTTGTCTGTCCCTGCTATATGAACAACTCTGAAAAAGTACATCTGGAGATTTCCAGGCACACTGCAACACCCTGTCAGTTTTCCCCTTAAAAGACTCTAGATAGAGAAGAGGTGTGTGATCTATCTCTAGGATGAACTTTCTCCTTCGAAGGTATAAGTCAAATTGGAGCACCCCAAAGACATTCTTTGCAAGACATTCTTGCTCAATGGTGGAATACCTTTGTTCATGATCAAGGAGCTTCCTACTTGCATTGGTGACAGGATGAGGGCAGCCACATGGTACTGTAATAGAACTGCACCAAGACCACGGTTAGAGGCATCGGTCCTGAGGATGAAGGCCGAACGGCAGTCTGGGATCCGCAAGACTGGTTCCGATGACAGGACTTGAATCAGGTGTTTAAAACATTCCAATATGTTGTGACTCCAGAGAAGATGTTCCTGTACTTCCTTCTTCAACATATCAGAAAGGAGTCTGGTGTACTCAAGTCACCAGTGGGATGAAGATCTTATAAAAGGAAATTAAACCAAAGAAGCTGCGAAGAACCTTCTTAGTCATAAGAGTTGTTATTTGGGAGAGAGCTTCTATTTTGCTGTGCTGAAGCCTCTACTGGTCTCCGACTAGGATGAATCCCAGAAAGTCATAATCCGGCCCTGGATGCAGGGTAGAAAGGGGTGGTGAAAGATTCTTCATCCCCGACGGCAACTGCACGCGATGAAGACTCGTCAGTTTGGAGGGTAGGAACCATGTTGAAGATGTGAATCCTGTGGACTACAGCCCTACGATGTTATTTTTTTAGTAAGTTGGCGTGGTAAAGTTTAGGACCACGAAGCTCATCAATAAGGTAATCAACTTTGCCACGCCTCTTTAGGACATTCTAGGGGCCGCTCCAAATAACCAGCAACTTACTAGAGTCACTGGGTAAGAAGATCAAGACTTCATCACCAGGTTTGAACTGCCTATCTAGGGACCTGACGTCAAAGTAGGATTTATAACAGTCAGTACTTACGTCAGCATTTTGTGCAGCAAGCTTGGCACATTCAGACTGTTTGTCGTGCAGCTCGAGGGCCATGACGAGGATGATCTGTCGACAGTCACTGGGCACGACAAGGCAAAGTTGGCCTACCTTATCCAGACGTTGAGATGTGATACACTTACGGTAGAGGAGGTCGTCGACGTAAATGAACTTGAATGATGAACCCTTTCTTGCTTGGTCGACCTGTCCAGTAGAGGCATTTACTCTTGCTGCAGCCAGGGATGCACTAGATGCATATAGTTTGCTAAATTCCTGAGGATTAACTGACAGGGGTTGAAACTCTGGAAGAACAAGGGGATGAAGTTGTTTAGCCTTACCAGCCCGAGTAGTAACAGCTTGTACCTGGGCAGTGGGTGGCAAAGCAGTCACGGCAGAAAGGACACTGGTGTGGTTAGCTAGAGTGTCTTGGGTTGACTGAGTAGGACAATGTCCGGAAGAAGAGTCATCAGGAGGAGCCTCATGGCACAGAGCCTGGGAGATGGTGGCATCGTTGGGATCCTTCGCGCCAGGAATGTTTCCAATCAATGCTCCAGCAAACTTGATAGGGGCTCTTATGCCATCTGTCCAGCCGATGAAGTAGGGGCAACGCAAGAAGCACCACATGAAAGGAAACTTGTCCACACGTCCCAAGTATTCACCCAGTGGAACTTTAGGGCTGGTCGTGACGTCAGTATCAGGCAGGAAGGACCTCCTCGGACACAATGACGCAGGAACCACCCGTGTCTCTGATAATGGTAGAGGTCCAGGAACCATTAATCGTACCTACAAGGGCATGTGAAAGTGGCATGCAGGAGCCCAGTTGTTGGCTAGCTAGACTGCCT
The DNA here is from genome assembly GCA_016584305.1 of Chionoecetes opilio. NCBI lineage: Eukaryota > Metazoa > Arthropoda > Malacostraca > Decapoda > Majidae > Chionoecetes > Chionoecetes opilio. The sequence goes on from JACEEZ010008075.1 coordinate 147,775, forward strand.
CCGCCCTCTGCTAAGCTCTCCGGTCAGCGCTCTTGAATGAAGTCTCAACTCTGGATTTAGGAAAGACAAAAACTGGTCAAACAAAACTAACTCGTTAAGGGTGTTGAAGGCCTCAAGGACGATAGAGGCCTCCAACCATGCCTAAAATAGCCAGGTGAGATGGATGTAAAATTGTAGATGAATTTATCTAATCCGTATATTGGCACTACGGAAGTTCAGTTAGTAACCATCCGGGGTCTTGCTGAAACCTGTTAGGAGAGCTTTCTTTAGTTGAGAGTAATCTTTAGTAATGGCAGAGGACAGAGAAGGGTAAAGTTCAGCCGCCTTACCGGTGAGAATACTACCCAACCTCATATCATAACTTGAAGAGTCAATTTGAGGTAGCTCTGCAATCCTTTCGAGGCAGATAAGGTAGTTGTTGACGTCTTCTCCTTCTTGATAAGTTGTTAACTTTGGTCCACTAACATTATCATAAACAGGGGGAGAACTGAATTTTCCCTGGGTGGCAAATCTGGGTGAGCTCAATCTCCTTGTCAGCTTGTAACTTGGCTAGCTGGAATTCCCTCACTTCTTTGACTTTCCTCTCTGCCTTTTCTTCTTTGGCTTTCCTCTCTTCCCTCTCTCGGGCCTGCTCATCTCTCTCGATGGCTTGTTGGTGAAGAATATATTTTTTGGCTTAGGTCAATCCCCTGAAGACCTAATTCTTCTGCCTGGGTCTTAAGGAGTTCAAAAGTAGACATACTGACCAAAAATTAGCACCTCAAAACACAAAAAACGAAAATACAAAACAGTTGCAGAATCACAACAAAAAATAGAGTAAGCCTGCACTCGAAGGCCGAAAGTGTAATGCTTAGCGGCAAGCACAATACCTTTACAGAGGATTGTATAGGTTGGAGGGGTATCTCTACACAGCCAACAAAGCTCTGCAAACGAGAACAAGAAATAAAGATATGTGCTATGGCAGCACGGGTTACAGGCAAGGGCAACCTGATAATCCCTTCCACAAACTAAGAGCTTACTCTAGCGACAAGTAGCAAACAACAATAGGAAGGACAAGAACACTAATTTCCAGGCCTCAGACAGCTAGTGGTGCATGTAGCGACTTAAACCAATCAAATCTTCCTATCCATGGTCAACCAATCCTCGTAAGTTTGCCACTGTGCAATTTTCTTAAGCATAACAAGCTATCATACACTATTCCATGAAAAATTTATTTTGAATCTTTTTTTCTTCAAAATTAATCAGATTGTATGATTATGTATGGAAGCATCTTTATAAACCAAAATTTTTGCTGAGTGATACAGTCATGGTAAAGGTAAGGATGGGAGCATACGTTATGCTGCGCGTGGCCTTCGGTGCTCATCTCCGTCGCATTAGCCTTTGAGCCTGTGGCGGGTGACAACCCATTACCTCGGGAAACAGGGCTAGTGTGACATCCGGGTTACCACAGTTACCTTCCCCAAGTTTCCCCAGGAACCCATTTATCAACCCCGAAAGTGAGGATGAACAGCTGCATGGGCTGGCCGCAGACTTGCCCTGGCCGGATTCGAACCAGGGCCTGCAGATTCGTAGCCAGGCACGCTAGCCACTACACCACGGAGGCAACAGTTATACAGTTAAGAGATGGAAGGATATGGTAAACATACTATATTCATACTCAACACTTATAAAACAATGCTGAGGACTTTAAAAGATTGCTCCAACTTTTCATATAAACAAAAACATTCACAATTTGCAATGATGACCTAAGAAAATAGAGATCTTTAGTACTAATTTAATGCTGGTGTCTTAAGGTAGTAATGTTGTAGCAATATCCATAATAAAGAAACATTACCTTCATCCATATCCTGAGAGAAGATATTAATTATTCTCCCTGAAGGCGTTGTGTCAAAAAAGCTCATGGGGCTGTGAAACACGCTCATGAAGACTTGGTCATGCATCTGGCTGGAAGCTCCTAGGGTAGTCTGGAATACAACACAAAGAAAAGTAAGCAGTAAATTCACGACAAGCAGAATGGCAACGAAGAAATATCATAACAGCTGATACCTTCACAAAGATGTACTCAAGTCAATGGCGATTCTAGCAGATGAAAAACATTTATTGGCTAGCTTCAGTAAATGAGCAGTGCTTATCAAACACTGACATCTTAAAGCCTTAAGTTTGATGCCAATAGATGCAGGATCAGGCCTTGCTTCAAACATACTTCACACTTGCTATGTCTCTTTCTTTTATTCATAAATCATCTCCTAAATCAATGTCCTATCCACTCTTATACAGATGACTCTACCCTGCATTTGTCACCAAATGTTAAACTCTACATGAATTCATTCATTCATGAAGGGACACTGCTGAGCGTCAAACTTTTGATCATTCTTCAATTTCTGAACGGGGCAGAGCAAACCTTGTTTTGCTCAATGCCTCAGAAACTCAATTCCTTTACCTATCTACTCCATAAAACCATCCAGATAACTATACTCTCTTCTTTAATAATACTCAATTGTCTTCCTCTTCCACACTAAACATTCTTGAGCTATCCTTTACTAAAAATCTTAACTGGTAATTTCACATCTCATCTCTATCTGTATAAGCTTCTATGAAGTTAGGTGTCCTGTGGCTTTTGTGTCAATTTTGTTCTCCATCCCAGATACCTACTCTGGACAGAGGTCTTATCTGCCCAAGTATGGAGCATGCATCTCATATTTGGGGGGTGCTTACTCATACAGCTTTCTTAAAAAGGGTGGAGTCAAAAACCTTTTGCCTCATCAACTCTCCTCTTCTAACTAACTGTCTTTAATCTCTCAACACCGCAGCAATATTCTTCCTCTTGTTATCTTATACCGTAATTTTCACGCTTACTGCTCAATTGAACTTGCTAAATGCATGCCTCCCCCTCCTCCCGTGGCCTTGTTGCACAAGATCTACTACTCTCTCTCATCCCTATTCTGTCCATCTAATGCAAGAGTTGAACAGTATAGTAATAATAATAAAAATAATGATAATAATAATATAATAAAAATAAGATATACATAATTCAGTAATTTTGTGTATATAAAATAAATAAACTCTTTGTGGTTCCAGAGCAGTTATATCTTAATATATAAAACTACAGTATATACATACTAAACTAGAAATTCGATAGAATACACATATATTAATACACATATTTTAAAGGGAGTAGGCAGTCAGACACCTGCCGCCATGGTGAAATACTCCCGGGGAGGTACTTACGGGGGATGAGGGGGTGCTGCAGACTTATCATTGAAATCTCCCGTGTCCTCTCTTTCCATATCCCTTAGTGTCTCAATACACAAGAGAGTAGCTGCAGCCTGCACTCTAAAGACAATTCCTCTTACTACTCACATTACACTACATGCACTTACATCCCTACACTATCTTCACTCAAAATTTCATTATGGCGACCATTCACCCAGCCTCGGAGTCCCTTACTGGGGAGGGGACCATAAATATCCCCAGGTCGGACTGACTCAAAGATGTCGACCCGAGGTGTCTTGATACTTCTAGCCTTCTCTCCTTAAACTTCTGCAACATTCACGGCCTTAGATCTAACTTTCTCTCTGTCGAACATCATCTCTCCTCCTCTAAACCTCATCTTCTTTTCCTCACCGAAACTCAGTTGGCTGTGAGCACTGACAGCAGACCTTTTTCTGTCTCCTCTTACTGTCTCTATTCTCATTTTAAATCCAAAGCTGGCTGTTGCGTATATGTGCGCAATGACATCACTTGCTCTCGTGCCCACGGCCTTGAATCTTCCGAATTTTCTACCATCTGGCTTCGACTTCAATGTCACTCTCTTACTAAATTTATCTGTGCTGTATATCTCTCACCTAACTCCTCTGACTATGTAAAGTTCCTCGACTATTTAACATCAAAAGTGGAGCACATCTCATCTCATTTTCCTTTAGCTGAAATTTCCATTCTTGGGGACTTCAATGTTCACCACCAGCTTTGGCTATCATCTTCTTTCACTGACCAACCTGGTGAACAAGCCTACAACTTTTCTCTCCTCCAAGACCTAGAGCAGCTGGTGCAGCACCCTACCCGTATTCCTGACCGCCTTGGAGACACGCCCAACATTCTTGATCTTTTCCTAACTACTAACCCTTCTGCTTACTCTGTGAAATTATTCTCTCCGTTGGGTTCCTCCGATCACAATCTTATTTCTGTAACCTGTCCTATCGCTCCGGTACCGTCTCGGGACACACCTAAGCGGAGGTGCTTCTGGCACTTCAACTCAGCTAAGTGGGAAAACCTAAGGCAGTACAGGGAGGTCCCGAAGATACGAGCAGTTAGGTTCCACCTGGCATACTCGTAAAGCGAAATCTCGTATAGCGAAACACATAACTAATGGTAAAATATAGGTTTGGTTCCAGGACCCCATCAATTTAAAAAAAAAAAAAAAAAAAAAAAAAAAAAAAATTCAAGCTAAAATAAACTGTAGCAAACACAACAAACACACAGCGTCTATTTTACCCACACTGTACTACCTATTCTGTAGAAAAAGCATTCTGAAAGAGAAAATAGCACACAAAATAACATAACTGCACATTAATTAAACATAAAACATGCATAACAAGCAAAAAAGACGTTGTAATGTAGGGGACGCCACGTGATACAAGAGAAGGTAGTGTAGCGGTCCCAAGGTTGGGGCTGCACACCTGCTAATTACCCCTAAAGGTCAGGCCGCGCCATATGCTTAATTACCCTTCAGGTCACGCCTTGCTAGGGGTGACCTGACTGCGGTCCCAAGGTTGGGGCCACACACCTGGCTAATTACCCCTAAATGTCAGGCTGCGCCATATGCTTAATTACCCTTCAGGTCACGGCTTGCTAGGGGTGACCTGACTGGGGTCAACCAAATCCCCCTTTGTCCAGCCCGGGAGTGGTAGGGCGTGCATTTTGAACTTGATAATTTTACTCACCCCAGTTTGAATGTCGTATCATTGGATTTTCGATCTCGTATATTGAAAATAGACCCTAATTTACACATCTCGTATCATCGGATTCTCGTATACCGAATGCTCGTATAACGGGACCTCTCTGTACTACTCTGATTTTCCATGGATTGATTACTGCTTCCATGTCAAAGACCCATCTCTTTGTGCAGAGCGCATAACTGAGGTCATAGTCTCTGGCATGGAGGCATACATTCCACATACTTTCTCTAATCCTAAAGCCTGTCAACCTTGGTTTAACTCTGCTTGTTCTCATGGTGTCCGAGATAGAGAGGTGGCTCACAAACGGTACCGTAAGCATCCATCTCCTGAAACTCATGCCCTTTATATTTCTGCCCGTAATCATGCCAAATCTTTACTCCAACTTACCAAAAACTCTTTCATTCATAGAAAATGTCAAAATCTTTCTGAATCAAATTCCTCTCGTGACTTCTGGCATCTAGCTAATAACATCTCTAACAATTTTTCTTCTTCATCTTTCCCTCCTATGCTTCACCCAGATGGCTCCACAGCTGTCTCATCTACTTCTAAAGCTGAACTCTTCGCTCAAACATTTGCTAAAAATTCCACTCTGGCTGATGTTAACTCTGCTTGTTCCTCCTTCTCCTCCACCCTCTGACTATATTATGCCTGTCATTAAGATCCTTCAGAATGATGTTTTCTTTGCCCTTTCTGGCCTAGATCCTCGGAAGGCTTACGGTCCTGACGGAGTCCCTCCTATTGTTCTCAAAACTGTGCTTCTGTGCTTGCACCTTGCCTGGTCAAACTTTTCCGTCTTTGTCTATCTACTTCCACCTTTCCTTCTTGCTGGAAGTTTGCTCACATCCAACCTGTTCCTAAGAAGGGTGACCATTCTAATCCTTCAAACTACCGTCCTATAGCTTTGACTTCCTGCCTTTCTAAAGTTTTTGAATCTATACTTGATAAGAAGATTCTAAAGCATCTATCTGCTCACAATCTTCTATCTGATCGTCAGTACGGTTTCCGTAAAGGGCGATCTACTGGCGATCTTCTAGCTTTCCTAACTGAATCTTGGTCATCCTCCTTTAGGGGTTTCGGTGAAACTTTTGCTGTTGCCCTTGACATATCAAAAGCTTTTGATAGAGTCTGGCACAAATCTTTAATTTCCAAATTACCCTCATTCGGTTTCTATCCTTCTCTCTGTACCTTCATTTTAAGTTTCCTTTCAAACCGTTCTATTGCAGCTACTGTAGACGGACATTGTTCTTCTCTTAAATCTATCAATAGTGGTGTTCCCCAGGGTTCTGTCCAATCACCCACTCTCTTTCTATTATTTATTAATGATCTTCTAAGTCTAACTCAAAGCCCTATCCACTCCTACGCTGATGATTCTACCCTGCATTTTTCAACGTCGTTTATTAGACGTCCAACTCAACAGGAACTAAGTGATTCACGGAGAGATGCCCCCGAGCGCCTAACTTCTGATCTTTCTATAATTTCTGATTGGGGCAAAGCAAACCTTGTTTTGTTCAATGCCTCAAAAACCCAATTTCTTCACCTATCTACTCGGCAAAACCTACCAGATAACTATCCCCTCTTCTTCAATGACACTCAACTGTCTCCTTCTTCTACAATGAACACTCTAGGACTATCCTTTACTAAAAATCTGAACTGGAAATCTCACATCTCATCTCTTGCTAAAACAGCTTCTAAGAAGTTAGGTGTGCTGTGGCGTCTGCGTCCTTTTTTTTCTCCCTCCCAACTGCTTGCTCTCTACAGGGGCCTTATCCGCCCATGTATGGAGTATGTCTCACATGTTTGGGGAGGATCCACTCATACAGCTCTCCTAAACAGGGTTGAGTCAAAAGCTTTTCGTCTCATCAATTCCTCTCCTCTGACTGACTGTCTTCAATCCTTAAATCACCGCCGCAATGTTGCTTCTCTTGCTCTCTTCTACCGTTATTTTCATGCTCACTGCTCTTGTGAACTTGCTAACTGCATGCCTCCCCCACTCTCGCGGCCTCGCTGCACAAGACTTTCTACTCATTCTCATCCCTATTCTGTCCATCTTCCTAATGCAAGAGTTAATCAGTATCTTCACTCTTTCATCCCTTTCACTGATGATGAGAATAAGATGAGAACTCAAAAGATGATGTGAATGACAGTAATAATGATCGCCTGTAAGAAGTGAGTTGCAGTGGTAGTAAAAGTAATTACTATTTTGACGAGCCACAAAGAAAGTGGTGGGTGAAGTACCAGAACCACAGTGAATGGTAAGTACAAACCATTGTGCATGAGTAAATGTAGTTATTACTCTTATATAAACATTGCTGGATTTATTCTATTTTTTTTACTTAATATCACTCGTAAATATACAGTAGCTATCCTCTTTTTCACTCACCACCATTTTTGCCAGATAAGGCATCACATGGACGGATAGTGATTTAATACAGCCGAATTGCTGGCGCTGGATAACGTCGCAGGACGGATATTAGAACGACGGAAAAACGGGAGATTACTGTACTATAATGAACTTTGTTTATTACAGTCAAACCTCGATATAACGGACTAAAGGGGGGGAGGAGTAGTCCGTTAAAGCCGATTGTCCGTTATAGCGAGGGTATTTTCCCAAGGGTGGAAAAATAGGAAAAAAAAAAAAAATGTGAAATAAATGAGAAATAATCACACACAACCAGACTGTGTAGATATGTTGGGAGGTAAACAGTGACTGGCACTACATGCTGAATTTGGTCCGCTCCTACACGTGAAATAAATGAGAAATAATCTCAAACACAACCAGACCATGTACCTATGTTGGGAGGAAAACATGACTAGCGCTATATCTGGGATTTGCACACTCCCCACGACTGTTCGGGACTGGTATTAGGAGGTATTATATCCAGGCTCGCTCATTATTTACTTGGTATGCTATAAAATTTTCATTATTTTAGTTGAATGTAGACATATAATCACATTTGAATTGCTATTTTCATAAAATGAGTAAAGATATGAAAATACTTTCAAGACCTCATCCACGCCTGGCAGCACGGCCGGGCAGCAGCAGCAGCATCATGAGACATTATAATCACCCCAAAATAGATAAAAGGGAAGAAAAAGTCCCCCGTAAAGTGATGGGTATCCCTAAATGTTGATGTTTTTCTCTCACCGTCTGGCTAGTCAAGCTCAAGCTCTAGTGAAAGGTAAACAAACTACGAGCCGATTCAGCCGTGGCTTCCAAAGGTATTGCTTTATTCATGACTAATGCTCATTATTATATATATTATAGGGTTGTGAAGTGCAGTTCTATACACGTGTCACTATTTGGGTCAGTGTAGCCCCGGGCGTGTCACCTTAGATAAGGGTAATTAGGGTGTTGAGGTGACAGGGATATGTAGCAGTGGCCACGCCATAACACAAATAGTCACTATTTTTAAACAATACACCTACCACTAAATCACTAGCAACACAGGCTCCTTCCTTAATATCTTAATATGTGATACATCAAAACTCCTTAAAAACCCAAGCATTCCAAAGTAAAATGAGAAAATAATACATTATGTTGAGTTGAAAATTCGAGCGGCGATAATGTCTGATATGCAAAAAAACAACAAAAACAAAAACTCACAAAGGGAGTCCTTTTATATCCGAAGTCCGTTACATCGGGTTTGACTGTATAATTTAGGGTGCCAATACGCATAGGGTATTTTTCAAAGTAAATATTTTTTCACATACTTTTGGGGTTTTCTCCCTCGTACTTAAAACTGTCGGGTGCAAAGTTTCGGCTAATGGGTTGATATTTAGAGGGGCGGATCGTCTTGAACATTTCCTCTTTCGCCCTCAGGTCATGACCACGAAAAAGAAAAACTAAATTTTTGGGCTTCTTGCCATAGTGTTCCTACTATCACAGGAGCAAAACTTCCCGCCGTGGAGACGTTTTAACGACGATTTTCTATGCACACAAGGAAGAGAAAAGACGGTGCAGCAGAGTGCAGCTGAGGCTGCAAAGGAGGTCCTCGACTTCTGGACACGAGCTAGGATCCCCACCATCGCAGAAACTACCCGTGAGGAGAAGGGATTACTGGACTTTTCGACGAGTGGAAGATCCTGAGAAAAAGCAAGAATACTCTGAGTCACGCCTGCCGAAAACAGAAGACCTTCCAAGAAAGTCCCCCAGACCTTTTGGACATCGCCCACCCGACGCCCCTCACTCTGATGACCATTCCTGAAGACAAGGAATTCCTTCTTGCCCACGGGAGAAGGGGAGGCGGGGTTCGATGGCTGGTCTGGACAAGAAGCTGAAAGATCGGTTTGCCGACGTAAAGCTCTCTCTCACGTAGCCGTCACAGAGGCCAAAAGGAAAGAGATGGTGGAGCTGGAGTCGTCATCGTCTGAGTCATCAAATCCAGCCAACGCTGCCAACACACATCGACTTCTTCTTCCCACGCCGGGGTCGCCCTTTTCCACCAAAGCGATTGAGGACACGGGGCCCCGAAGTCCGTCCTATCCCCTGATCTCGTCCGAGCCCTTGACAGAACTGGGTCAGTAGCCGCCAAGCCCTTCGAATTGTGGCGGCTACGACAATAGCTTGGGCCACGATCCACAAGAGCTTTTGCTGAATCCCGAGTCCATTCGACAGGCAAGAGCGAAGTACAGGTCCCTTTACGAAGGACATCAAAGAGACTTTCAGTCCTCTTATCCCTCTTACTCGTTCATTAGACGGGAAGATCCTTCCTCAGCGATGGCACTCGCGCCGAAAGACTCTCCAATCCTCGTCACAGGAGAAGGAGTGGAGAAACTCCTAGGAGTCCCGAAAATGCACTCCGGAACTGGTGATGCCGCCGCTACAGCTGTGTTTCGAGGCTCTGAAGACTGGGGGGTCCAGGAACAGTCGTGGCGATGTGCTTCGACACAACCATGGCCAACAACTGGAAAACCATCAATGGTGCATGCACCATCTTGCAACGAAATCGGCTGGACCCCTCGTTTCACTTGCTTGCCCGTCATCACGTCCACGAACTTGTCCTTGAGAAGGCCTTTTTTTACGTGTTTTGGGGTCATCTTCTGGTCCTGAGATCACCATCTTCTCTCGCTTCAAGGACTGCTGGTCTACCATCAACCAAATTTGGCAAAAAACCCTCCCCCAAAGAAGATCTGCCGGAGACTCTGGTCTCCAAGAGGGACCCATCTCATTCAAGGTTTGAAACGTCTGCTTCAGACAAAGCACCCATGACGACTATAAGGAACTCGCTGAGCTTGAGCATCCTTTTCCTCGGGCGGGGCTCCTTTTCCGAGACCTCGATCCGTAGACCCGAGCGCTTCATCGAGCGTGTTTGGATGGCGCTATCATTTTACGCTCTAAAGATGACTTTTTTCGGGAGCAGCTGACTGGGGTCGTCACACCTCGAGAAATGTCAGCCCTCCAGCGGTTCTCCATCGTTCGCAACCGAGATCTATGTCCCGCGATGGTTCGAAATCGACGGTTTCCATCCTACGCTCCCCGCCAACGATCTTGGGTTTTGCTAAGGACATCCTTCATTACCACGACAAAAGTATTCGGAAGGCCTGCTTTTACCACTCTGAGCCGCCCCTTTCTGGGTACTTGACGAAAGATCTCATTGGCCTGTCACTGTTCGACACACGTCTCCCTGTCTCCAACAAACAAGCAATTGTACAGGCCCCTTCTCTACGATGAAGGAGCCGAGGAACCCGCCAAGCGAATAAACCTCCCATCATCACAAGTTCCTGCGCAACACTGCCCTCCTTCGCCACAAAAAAAATTCCCTCCGCCTCCCTTCGAAGCTCTTGATATCAAGACCGACTTCCTGTCCGCCAACCCCAGAAGTGGCAGGAAGAGGAATCGTTACGTCTGAGGCCTGCCGCCGAATCGAGGGACTTCGCGTCGTCAACGACACAGCCGAGCGAGGAGTGGCGCTCATCCAGTCCTTCAACCTCCGGCTGACCAAAGACGAGGAACAGCGCCATTTCCCCCTCCAAGTTGTGGAGGGCCCATCGCCATCACACCCGGGACCTCGAAAGGGTTCCCCTTCCCCGGCCAAGCCGGCCACAATGGTGGGGTGGCTCCCCATGATACCCCCCCCACCGAGGGGCTAATACTCACCAAGAGGGGACCAGCAGCCCTGCTGGGGAAGGGAATTTCCGGCTTTCCGCTTTCAAGGAAAGACATCCCCTCCTTAATAGGCCAGTGCATAAGGGTAAATACAAAGTTGTAATCCGCCCCCCCCTAAATATCAACCGATTGAGGTCAAACTTTGCATACATGGTTTCTTGCATAGATGCACCATTACACCAAAGTAGGAAGAAAAATTCCAAACTTTTGATTTTTATTGGCACCTACTGTATATTATATATAATCATATATATATTTATATATATAATATATATTATATATATATATTATATAATATATATTAATATATATATATATATAATTATAATATATGATATATTTTATAAATATATATATATTTTATATATTTATATATATATATATATATTATATATATATATATATATATAATATCTATATATATACTGTATAATATATATATATATTATATATATATATATATATATATATTATATATATATATATATATATTTATATTATATACTTATAATTATATATATATATGATATAATATAGTATAATATATATATATATATATATATATATATATATATATATATATAAATATATATATATATATATATATTCCGATATTTCATTTGTGGCCCTTGACCTATAATTTGTGCCAAGGTGGTCTGCGATGTCAAAGAATTTGGACACCCCTGATTTCAAATATGGACCACAAGACTATCAAGGAGCAAATACATCATGTGGTCAGGACATTCATTACCTAGCAATGTGAGGTGGAAGTGTGAGTCATCAATCTCCAGAGATATATTTTACTATGGATATGTTGAAAATTGTGTTTAACTTCTCTGACTCTTGCTGCAATAAGTAGCTTTGTAAAAATTTTCATACATAACAAGATGGATGTAGCAAAAATATATATTGGATGCATTGTCAATGAACATACAATCAGCAGGTCTGCAAATTAATAACATAAAAGGATTAATTCACAACTATTACCTTCATGAATGCAAATCCTCTAATGAGAGAGGTTGTGAGAATGACTAGTATCAAGCTTCCATACACTGTCTGGAAGTAGTGACGGTCAGGATTGTCTGCCATATTGTCACTGGTCATAGTCTCGTTTCCCAATAACACAGTGGTGTTCTGAAAAAAGGGAAAAATCATTATTTGATAAGAAATGTGTATTAGGTCAATACTTTACTATAAACTTTACTATAAAACATTCCAAACCAGTGGCGGCTCGTGGCATAGGGCTGCAGAGCTGCAGCACCCCCAGACACTCACTGCCAGGTGTATGATTCCTTTACAGACACAGCAGAATTGATTCACTACTAACAAATATATCATAAGAAAAAGTCATTATAATTATGTTATTTAATTATTTTCAATACATTACTAAGTGAATTTTCATTAAAACCAGACCAAAATTTTAGTTACTTTTATATTTGCTGTACGATTCAATACAGCAGATACGGCCAGCTCGATTAGCTGCTTAGTCCTCCCGTGTTTACATTGCATGTTGACCAAGTAGGTTATATAGGAGGAGGCAGCATGTTGCCTCTAGCGTGAAGCCCTATATACCCTATAACTATACCTAGGCAGTCATATTTTTAATCTATTTTCGTGTATCAATTAGATAGAAAGCCTGAAAGTGCAATGAGTCGATGCGTGAAATTGCAATGTTTTGAGTCAATCTCCCATCATTGGGGCGGGGCGAGCAGCCTACCCGATAACACAGGGAATGCGCGGCATGCTGCCTCCTCCTATATAACCTCCATGGTTCCGTCCGAAACCCGTGAACATCAACTACAACTCATACCTGAGGTAGGTCAAATTTGTGTATCCTACAGTTGTGTTAAGCTTGCAGTCCCTCCATTTTATTTCATGACGAGCCGCCACTGTTCCAAACCTAGATAGCTTTTTGCGGATACATATATTTTCAAGATTAGGTAATGCTACAGAGCTTTAAAATGACATAATATATGTATTGAAATGCATCCTATAACATTACTGTGGATACTTGATATAAATGATCAATTATATATATATATATATATATATTATATATATATATATATATATATAATATTATATATATATATATATATATATATATTATATATATACTGTATATATATCACATCTGATCAATTTCTACAAAATACTAAATCCTATCCAAGGCACACTACCCTAGTGACACTAAATTATTAGAATCCATACACATCAAGCATCTGTCCCCTGATCTTAATAACCAAGTCACTTCACACCAACTACATATACTCAAATGACTATCACTGTTTCGATTGCCCGACTCTCGGTTCGATCGCCCCACACAAGCTGAAATGTTACCCACGAAACTAGTGTTCATTCAGTCCTCTACCAACTCAGACAGCATACACACCAAGGTCCGTTAAGTACAAATTATATTTTATTTATTAGTTAGTAATTTTAGATAATATAGGAATATTTTACTGTTTCTTAAGAAATAATTTTTTAGATGTTCGCTTTTTAGCATTGCAATATATTAAATTTTTAACTATTTTTAGCCTGATGATGCCAAGTGCCTTTGGCGAAACGTTGCGCATAAACAACCCCAAGTATGACGAGTGTCTTTGTCACCCTGAAATATCAAGATGTACTACCAACTAAGAAAATCAACTATATATATTATAATAAAATATATTATATATATATATATAATATATATATATATTATATAATGTCAGTCAGTTATCACTCCTAACATATATATTAACTTGCATAACTATTACTAGTGAATTACACCTAATTATTAAACAAGTGTCACGCGTATTATAACTTCCATACAGGATAGGTGCATGTAATTAACATCAAAAGAATCAGTGTATTTTTAGAAACATTATAAACATATAATTATATATCTATGTAATGTATATATAATTATACGTTTATCTTTCCTCCTCTGTTTCACCGTGAGACCCATGAACACCTTGCACTCTCAAAGTATGTCACAGGACAAATGCCTAGTTGTCAGCATAAAGTATAGGATCAACAAGAAGTGATAAGAAGCCAGAATCACGAGGAGAAAGGGGAGAAGCCCTCGGACATCACCACTACAAACACGCTCTGCTCACTCGCCCCATCCGACACTCCCTGGCTGTGCTCAAGACATTCATTGTACTTGGTTGTAATCTCTACGCTCCTCACTGGACTCTAAATAAATGTGTACAAAGCTGGAAGTACCATTTTAACTCATACCAGATAAGTCTGTACAATTATCAGACATATATAAATGGTGGCATACGCGGTGGTAATATAACGAATTATATAAATGGTGGCCATGCGGTGGTCATAATTATCTACACCGCGACTTTATATAATATATATATATATATATATATATATATATATATATATATATATATATATATATATATATATATATACAGTAAAAGCCTTATAACTCATCACGATAGGGGCTCTGGCCCTTGCCGAGTTATTCAATGTGCCGAGTTATGCAATGTCCTCTGATAGGGGTAAAAAAAAAAAAAAAAAAAAAAAAAAAAAAAATACAGTACTGTAAAAGCATAAAAACTACACTTACCAGTGAACGGGTAGAATGTGCTGGATTTTATATCAAACTCAGCACAAATAGCACGCATGGACGCACCTGCATCCATGCTTGCCAGCACTTTCACCTTTTCCTGCAGGCTCAGGCTCTTCAATTTCATTCCCTTCCTGCTGGAGACACCCTTGCGTGATGGAGCTGACATCTTGATATACAGTACTGTATGATGTAATCCCAAAACACGTAAAATAGATGGAAAATTAAAGCAAAGGTCAGGAACCAGTGCGTAGGCCGCGCCGTATTTTTGTCGTCCAAGCACCGTCTTGGATTACGAATCCCAATCCAATAACACTTGCTGAAATGTGTGTTATACTACTTTGTGATATTGTTTGCAATGTTTTGCATTGATTATTATTTTGGCTCCTACCAAGCTTGTTGTGTTTTTGAAGCAGAAACCAATGCTTTTTCAATTTCGACAAAAAACGGAATTTGTATCCAAGACGGTGCTTTGACGACATAAACACGGCTCAGCTGACAGCCTACACGCTCGTTCCCGACCTTTGCTTTACTTTGCCACCTATTTTACGTGTTTTGGGATTACATCATATAGTATTTCAAGATGTCAGCTCCATCACGCAAGGGTGTCTCCAGCAGGAAGGGAATGAAATTGAAGAGCCTGAGCCTGCAGGAAAAGATCAAAAGGACAAAAATACGACTTTATGCGACTGACGATATGCCGAGTGTAAGCGAAGAGATGCAGTTATAACATCAATATGCCGAGATACATTATTTTTTGCCGACTTTCTGTTTACATGTTCACACAAGAGGTTGCGAGGGCATGATATGTCGAGTGAACACCATGAGATACAGTTTAGGTGAGGCGGTAGCAGAGTGGTTAGCGTCACCGGGTGGCGTTCTCGAAGACCCGAGTTAGATCCCGAGTGAGACCCATAAATCCACTTGAAATCTTTCTGCACCGTCGAGTGGCCTAAGAACATCCACATGCCCTGTCCATTAACTCCACCTTCGACTGTGAGTGTATGGGAGGACACAGGGGGCGGCATGAGCCTCTAATCACAGGTGTCAGTCCAGGGCCGGATTAAGGGGGGGGGCTACCTGGGCTCTAGCCCCAGGGCCCCCACCAAAAGGGCCCCAACCATATGTATATTAGCTTTAAGCAGTAATATCAAAAACATTGGCAAGTTACAAAACCAAAACATATTTGCCTGTCTCTGTTTCATCCTTTATCTCTGAATACCAGTCTATGCATTAATAGTTCTTTGCCAAACATAGGCCTCAAAATACCCACAAATGTGCTTAATTTTCGTGCGAATATAGGGCCCCCACAAAAGCTGAGCCCCAGGGCCCCCCCGGCTCTTGATCCGGCCCTGGGCGTCACTATAACAATCCTGCCTGCGCCACCACGGGCGAGGGCCAACCATCACAGCCCTCGAGTGAGCCTCCAGGGCCTACCATCCCACCCCTGTAGCTCACTGCCTACATGCGCTATAGGCATAGGTGTAAAAAAAATAATAATAATATAAAAAAAAATAAAAAAAATAAAAAACTTTGCCTTTGCCATGCCGAGTTATATCAAATTCCGAGTTATACAGTGCCGAGTTATAAGGCTTTTACTGTATATGCCGAGTGTATATATGCCGAGTATATATATATATATATATATATATATATATATATATATATATATATATATATATATATATATATATATATATATATATATATATATATATTATATATATAATATTACAGGGAGGTCCCGAAAGATACAAGCAGTTAGGTTCCACCTGGCATACTCGTACAGCGAAATCTCGTATAACGAAACACATAACTAATGGTAAAATATAGGTTTGGTTCCAGGCCCCCATCAATAAAAATAGAAAAATAAAAAAGACGTGCTTTTCAAACTAAAATAAACTATATAGCAAATACAACAAACACACAGCATCTATATTACCCACACTGTACTACCTATTCTGTAGAAAAAGTATTCTGAAAGAGAAAATAGCACACAAAATAACATAACTGCAGATTAATTAAACATACAACATGCATAACACTCACAAGTGGTAATGTTGTGTGGGGAGACAGGAAGCTGGCAAGTGGCCAGCTGAGAGTCCCTGTTTTCTCTCTCCGAGGCTCGAGAGAAAACAGGGGTGACTGCGTTTGCAGGGATGACCGGGTTAGAGTTCTTCCTCCTCCCCTTGATCACTTGAGCTCCCTTCACACATTCCATAATCGAGCCACGATAGCGCCACCAATTTGATTATTGACGCTATCGTGAAATTTGTCCACGATAAACGCAGACCACGATAGCCTCACAACAATGTCACGCTGCCTGTACGTATGTGTCATGACGGTCGTGAGATGGTCACGATGGAGTCATGACATCAATCAATCATTGGGGGCATACGCCGGGGGGCGCGTCGCCTCGCCCACCCTACGACGCCACTACCGGGGGTCACCACGCGCGAGTTCCCATGCAGGCTCCTTTCCCATACCAAGCAGCTCTCGACAAGAAACATCAACTTGCCCCAGCCACAAGCCTTGTGGGCGCCCCTTGGCCTCCTCCACGCCGGATTGTCTCTTACAGATACAACCCGATGGGAAGGATCGGTTTCAGGGTAGCGTGCCACATGACCATATAGCCCAAGTTGGCGCTGACGGACTATGCAGGTAATAGGCCTCGATTCAGTCTCACGGTGCAATCGCTGATTTGACACGTAATCATCCCAGCGATACCCCATGATTCTGCGAAGACACTTATTACCAAAGGCATTGATTCGTCTCTTCAAGTCACTATTTAGTGTCCATGTCTCACAACCATAGAGTAAGACAGGGATCACAAGCGACTTGAAGATCCGGATCTTTGTCCTCCTGCACAGGTACCGACAACGCCAAATACTCCCGCTGAGCGAGTCCATAACACCGTGGGCTATGCCAATCCGCCGTAAGACTTCTTGACGTGACCCGCCGTCATTATGGACTGCGCTACCAAGGTATGTAAAACTTTCCAAGATCTCAATGTCCTCGCCACACGCATGAACAGACTGTACTGCTTCATCTAGTAAGTCTCCAAATACCTGGACCTTGGTCTTGAGCCAGGAGACCTCAAGTCCCAAAGGCTTTGCCTCCTCGTGCAGCGCCTCGAGAGCCATCACCAGGACCTCCAGCGACTCAGCAAAGATTACTGCATCATCGGCAAAAACAAGATCAGTGATCTTGGTGTTGCCGACGGATGCTCCACAATCACTTTGATCTATAACCTTGTCCAATACCCAGTCCATACAAGCGTTGAAAAGTGATGGGGCAAGGACGCACCCTTGCCTCACTCCTGTATTCACAGGAAAGAAGCTGAATACACCTGCCCCACACTTCACAGCACTCTCAGTCCCAGAATACAGACCAGTTATCAAACCAATAGTCCTTGCAGGAATCCCTCGAAGTCGCAGAAGATCCTAGAGTGATTCACGATGCACTGAGTCAAACGCCTTCTTGAGATCAACATAGGCTGCAAGCATCCCTGTCGAAACTCACGTCGGCGTTCCACCAGGACACGAAGCGCTAGTTATGACAGCTGTAAGACAATTGCCCGTATTCGTAGTCACATACCATCATTGTACGTGGTCATTGTTAACTTTTTGTCTTGTCCTAATTAAATCAATATGCCATGCCAGCTCTGTTGTGATTGCAATAGGAGTACTGTATGATTGCTCTAGTACTTTCCATGGCAGCTACAAGATCAAGTGAATAATTTAGACTGAGTAGAAATGGAACAAAATCATAGCAATTACACGAGCAATCATGGTATGTGACTACAAATATGAGCACTCGTCACAAATGGAAAATCAACTGTCATTTTGTCGTCACGATAGAGTTACGATAACCACGACAGTGCCATGAACGTATCACGATAGCGTCAAGAGCCAAGCCTCACTCATGCAACAGGCCTCACACGTGGGTGGGTGTTGCCATGGTGATGGAGAAGGAAGGGGCCGGGGCTAGAGGTGAAGGTGGGAGAACAGGGTTGTGTTGGTAATGGAGAAGGGGGGAAACGGGGGAGGGGGGTTGTAATAAAAAAGGGGTGATGGTGTTGGTGGGGAAACGGGGGGGGGATGGAAAAGGCGTTGTTGGTGGTGTGAGTGGTTAAAACGGGGGTGGATCCACCACCCACCCCCTACTCCCTACCCCCTTCCCCCATCACCACATGGTCATGAGAGTAGGGGGTATGGAGTAGGGGGTGGGTGGCATCACCACGTGGTCATGGGAGTATGGGGAAGGGAGTAGAGGGTGGGTGGAGGTGAATGAGAAAGGGGGGAGAAGGCAGAAGGGGGTGCAAAAAAGGGGGGGGGGTAGGATTGAAGACTCGAGAGGGTAGGGTAGGTAAAGGACAAGGGAGGGGTGCGCAGACCTCTTCTACTGCCCACAAACTCGTCTCTGCACATCTGAATCATTGTACATCGTCCAGGATGTGAATTTTTGTAGGCCACATTGTCATACCGAGCCACCAGAATGATCATATTTTCAGATTGATTATATATCGTACAACCTTAGGTAAAATCATATAGTCAGTAAATGACTTTATAATTTTAGTAAATAACTTGTAATTTACTTTAGTAAATAACTTGTAATTTGCTTTAGTAAATAACTTGTAATTTACTTTAGTAAATAACTTGGTAATTTTACTCACCCCAGTTTGAATGTCGTAGCATTGGATTTTCGATCTCGTATATTGAAAATAGACCCTAATTTACACATCTCGTATCATCGGATTCTCGTATACCGAATGCTCGTATAACAGGACCTCCCTGTGTATATATATATATATATATATATATATATATATATATATATATATATATATATATATATAATATATATATATATATATATATATATATATATATATACCGTATTTGTCGGTGCATAAGATGCACCTCCGCATAAGACACTCCCGTATTTTACATAATATTTTGAGAAAAAATAATTTAGTGTTTTGAGAATATATTTACTTTTCGTAAATTTATTAAAGGTTATTAAAAGATTTTGTAAGGGAAAACAAATTATTTTGAGCATGTACTCAAATACAATATTCACAGTGCAGTGAATGCGAATGAAAAATTATACTAGTTAAAATGTAAAGAGAATGTGTAGGGTAACCAAAATCGGTCATCATTTATTGCAGGATGCTCCACGAACTGATATTCTAATATTATCTACCTATGACATTTAGCTTAGATTTAGTGTTGTAAGTATGCCTTTGTTGATTTTCTGCTATGTGTTTAGACTTTGTGGAAAATTTGCAGTAAAGATAATGGTATTATTTCGGTAGTGGGTTTTCAAAAGTCCTAGGATTCTTACCTACATTATCGTGTAGCTTTCTTCATTCTGTGTATTTTGAGCCCCATTTCCCATGGCGCAATAAAATATTAATGGCATTACATGTACTACCAAAAATATGCCGTTATTTCAGCCAGAAAGTTAAGTTAGGTTAAATCAGATTAGGTTGGGTTAGGTTAGAGGTGGGGTTTGGTTTAGTAACAGAAGATATAGAGATAAAACGAAAATTACCAAGACAATGGCAGTGTGAAGCTTAGCAATGTTTGCAGGGTGGGCCTGGAGGGGAAGGGCAGGCACCCCCTCCCCCCACATACATGTAAACAAACATTGATTTCCGACAAAAACGAGAACCAGATTAATTCAAAACACACCAAAACTATTCAGGAAAACTAAGTTTCGCCCTCGAAATCGGTGGTTGCCCAATAACAAAAATGTACCACGATATTAAGGTAACACTGTAAGGTAACTATCTCTACCTTTTTGTTATTGTTGAAGGGCACCGATGTCAGGATTGAAGATATATGACATGGTTTACACCTGTGAATCTATCAAAGTCGCAAGGGTTGATTAGTCTTCCTCAGGAAGGTACAGGTCAAGGCATGATGGTATGGTGTGATTCGGCCTTGAGCGGATGAAATTGTGGCGCCGTGATGGGTCTTGGTCTTGGTGTGATGTGTGGAAGGCTTCAGTCCCGTCTACAGGTAGCTACCGTTACAGCCTTTTTACTAGCACACTTTCCAGTTACAGTTTATAATTTCCTTATCCATAGAGATACAGGGGTGAGGATTGAGGGATCGAGGTGGTATAAGGGCCTACCCTGTCTCCCATCTATTTACAGTGGAGAACGGCAGCAGGACTGCGGGAAAGGGGTGATGTTAACATCTGACGGCCATTTTGGCAGCAGAAAACTGCGACCTTGTTGCCCCACCTCTTGTTTTCTCTTAAACTCCAACTTTTTCTTGGTACTATGCATTACTGTTGATATTATTAGTAACACAATTACAAATTTGTGTTCAGTGGTCTACTGCTCAACACAGATCACTCGAGACCCCCTTAGTAATACCTCTCATTAGTAATATGACCACATTAGACGCAGGGTGAATTTGCATTCCCTTTCTTGGAAAAAAAACTACATCTTATGCGCTGGCAAAATATATATATATATATATATAATATATATATATATATAATATATATAATATTATATAATATATATATATATATATATATATATATATATATATATATATATATATATATATATATATATATAATTATATATATACTAGCCGCAAAGCACCCTCCGGGCGGACTTTATGGCTAGCTCATGCGGAGGGCTATTGGTGGGCCTTCGGCCCACCAAACACAGCTTTCTGGAGAGTGTGTTTGGTGGGCCGAAGGCCACCAAACACACTCTCCAGATAGCCCCTTCTAACTTTCCTGAAATCATGGATGTAGAAATGTATGTATTAACGCCTTACCCATCACCCCCCACCCATTCACTCACCCATTACCCATCACCCCCCACCCATTCACTCACCCATTACCCATCACCCCCCACCCATTCACTCACCCATTACCCATCACCACACACCCATTCACTCACCCATTACCCATCACCCCCCACCTATTCCCTCACCCATCACCCATCACCCCCCACCCATTCACTCACCCATCACCCCACACCATTACCCATCACCCCACCCATTCACTCACCCATTACCCATCACCCTACATCAAGGTTTCCTCAATTCTCGCAACCCACATTTTGTTTTCACAATTCTCGCTAATAGGCTGCAAAAAAAAAAAAAAAAAGGTGATCAGATCATCTCATAAGTGGGCTTAAAAGTTGCCCCTGGTCGAGCTGGTTCCAAAACAGTGCCATATGATGGGATTGGGGCACGGGGGGCGGTACCTATCGCGGACACACACACACACACACACACTTTCGCTTATATTATTTTATATATATATATATATATATATATATAAATATACACAGTCAAACCACGATATAACGGACTAAAGGGGGGGAGGAGTGGTCCGTTAAAGCCGATTTTCCGTTATAGCGAGGTATTTTCCCAAGGGGGGAAAAATATATGCAAAAAACGGAAAAATTGCTAAAAAAATGAGAAATAATCACAAACACAACCAGACTGTGTAGCTATGTTGGGAGGTAAACAGTGACTGACACTACATGCTGAATTTGGTCCGCTCCTACACGTGAAATAAATGAGAAATAATCACAAACACAACCAGACCGTGTAGCTAGTGAAGCTCAAGCTCTAGTGAAAGGTAAACAAATTATTATGAGCCAGATTCAGCCGTGGCTTCCAAAGGTATTGCTTATTATCATGACTAATGCTCATTATTATATATATTATATGGTTGTGAAGCGCAGTTCTATACACGTGTCACTATTTAGGTCAGTGTAGCACTGCGTGTCGCCTTAGATAAGGGTGATTTAGGGTGTTGAGGTGACAGGGACTACCACGTGCAGGTCTCGCGGCCTCTTGTAGCTTCCTTATTTTCTTATGTTCTTATGTTCAGGGAGATGTAGCAGCGGCCACGCCATAGCACTAATAGTCACTATTCTAAACAATACACACCTACCACTAAATCACTAGCAACACAGGCTCCTTCCTTATAATATTATATCTTGATATGTGACACATCAAAACTCCTTAAAACCCAAGCATTCCAAAGTAAAATGAGAAAATAATACAATTATGTTGAGTTGACAATTCGACCGGCGATAAGCGGCCTAATATGCATAAAAAAAAAAAAAAAAAAAAAAAAAAAAAAAAAATGCAAATGGAGTCCGTTATATCCGAAGTCCGTTACATCGAGGTCCGTTATATCGAGGTTTTGAATGTATATATATATATATATATATATATATATATGATATATATATATATATATATATAAATATATATATATATATATATATATACTATATATATATATATATATATATATATATATATATTTATATATTATATATATATATATATATACAGTGGTCCCTCGCGTTTGGCGGATCTCAGCTTGGCGAAACACAATATTGGCGATAAGTTGGATACGGTACCAGAATCCCAGTTTGGCGGTGGTTTTGGTGGTGGTTCGAGGAAGCCAAGTGACGATAAGGACAAGGGCAACAAAGCGGAGAAACGAGAGTGGAGGAAAGAAAAACACAGCCATAACCACCACCGCCTACACAACAACCACACTCACTCGTTTCACCAGGCCTAACTCTAAATGATTCATGGTAAATAACATCTGTTATCTATTATCTATTGTCTTTTGTATTGCTGTTAATGTTTCACGTGTAATGTCTTTGCTTTTAAGCAGTTAAAGTACGAAAATGGAGGTCAAAAGGGTGAACACGGGCGTCGTCAAGGACTAATGGATAATTTTCCCATTTAAAGTACTATTCACGTATGGCGATGGTTTGGCAAGACTAATGGACCCTACCCATAACTACGTCACAGTTTGTTTACATCGGTGCATTGTGGGGATAGGTCGGGGTCGCTGCGGGTGGACCTACGAAGGGAAAACTATGACGATGGAAGAATTTAGAGTTATTTTGCTTGAAATTGATATTCCAGGTGCTATATTACTGTGCTCTGTTCTCGCTGACAACACTATAGAGAAGATCTGAGGTAATGGCTGATGTGCAGAGGCTTCTAAACCAAGAAAACAGTCATAACAGAGCCTCGTCAAAAGGTAAGCAACTGGTAGGTACGTACTGTGTCCCTACCACTTGCTTACTTCTTAATGAGACTCTGCTGTGACTGTTTTCCTGGTTTAGAAGCCTCTGCACATCAACCATTACCTCATCATCACCTCTTACCATCCCGACTTTCGTGCATTATCTCCCCGAGCTTCGCGCTGCTTCGTACGTTTTTTTTTTATTTGTGTGTATTTACCTAGTTGTATTTACCTAGTTGTAAACATACGGGGAAAAGGGAGCTTGCTCGTACTGCCCCGTCCCCAAATCTACTATTATCCACCTTGCCTTTGAAGTCCTGAATACTTCTTGCATTAATCACTTCTGCATCAAGGTTATTCCAGGCTTCTATGCTTCTATACGGGAAGCTGTATTTTTTTATGTCCCTGTTGCATGTTGTCCTCGTCAATTTCTTCTCATGACCTCTTGTACTTCTGTCGTCCCACACAAACAGATCTTCTCTATCAATTTTTTCCAGACCCATTGATGCTCTATACACTGCTATAAAATCTCCCCTTTCTCTTCTTTTCTCAAGTGTTGGGAGTTTTAGTCTTGAAAGTCTTTCTTCATATGGTAAATCTCTCAGGCATGGAGCCATTTTTGTGGCTGCTCAAAAATGTATGTATTTACCTAGTTGTTTTTTACCTAGTTGTAACATACAGGAAAGGAGCTATGCTCGTACTGTCCCGTCTCCAAATCTACTATTATCCAGCTTGCCTTTGAAGTCCTGAATACTTCTTGCATTAATCACTTTTGCATCAAGGTTGTTCCAGGCTTCTATGCTTCTATACAGGAAGCTGTATTTTTTTATGTCCCTCTTGCATGTTGTCCTTTTCAATTTCTTCTCATGACCTCTTGCACTTCTATCGTCCCACACAAACAAATCTTCTCTATCAATTTTTTCCAGACCCATTGATGCTGTATACCAGGGGTCCCCAACCCGCGGCCCGCGGGCCACAGGCGGCCCGCGAGGCCATTCCGTGCGGCCCGCCAGATCATTTCCTTTTGGTCATCGGTGCGGCCGTCCATCATTCCAAACGTGTGTTGAAACATCTTTTTTCTCAAGAGCGTGTTTTAGGATAGGTTAAGTTATGGTCAGGTTAGGTTAATAGGTTAGTTCAGGTTAGGAGGTTAGGTTAATTATATTTTTATACGAGTTTAGTTTTCTTATCTTAGTCACTTTTTATTGGTGCGGCCCTCGGGCCCTTTCGGACTTGTCGATGCGGCCCGCGGTACTCTGCGGGTTGGGGACCCTTGCTCTATACACTGCTATAAAATCTCCTCTTTCTCTTCTTTTCTCAAGAGTTGGGAGTTTTAGTCTTGAAAGTCTTTCCTCATATGGTAGATCTCTCAGGCTTGGAGCCATTTTTGTGGCTGCTCTTTGTATTCTCTCAATCTTCCTTATATCCTTCTTTTTATGTGGTGACCAAATCACTGCCGCATATTCCAACTTGGTCGAATCAAAGAGTTATCAATTTCTTAAAATCATCTTTCATCCAGATATTTGAATGCCATCATATATTCCTCAGCAACTGATAGTATCTCTGTGATCTTGTTTTTATGCTTCTCAGGTGATAAATTATCTGAATACTCCCAGATCTTTTTCGACTTTTGTTTTGATTATCCATTCATTCCCCTTGAATACTTTTCCCCTCTGTTCTTTTTTCTAATGCCCATTCCACCCCTTTAAACTTTTTAGCATTAAAATCCTTTCCCATAGTTTACTCCATCTGAAAATCTTATCTAGATCCTTTTGTAAATCCTCACAGTCCTCTTTACTTTCTACTTTTCTTAGTAATTAAGCATCATCAGCGAATAAATCATATAAAATGTTCACTCCTCCGTCATATCATTTACATAGACCAAGAACATCACTGGGGCCAATACTGATCCTTGAGGAAAATCCACTTATCACACTGCACCATTCTGACTTCTGATCTTTATTACTGTTCTCATCTCTCTGTTTCTCAAAAAGTTCTTCCATCCACTTCAGCAAACCACCTTCAATCCTCCTACATGTTCTAGCTTCCAGAGCAGTCTCTTGTGAGGTACCTTGTCAAATGCCCTTTTTTAGGTCCAACTACCTATATCGACCCACCCCTCTCTTTCCGTGTCACATCGATCACTCTCGAGTAAAAGCTCAATAAATTCGTTGTACATGACATTCCTCCTCTAAATCCAAACTGGCCACCTGCGAGGTGTTTGTCTCTTCCAAATATTTTAACCATCTGTCCTTCACAATTTTTTACACATTTATGCCACTACACTTGTTAATGATACTGGCTGTAATTTAATGGTTCTTCTTGTCTCCTCCTTTGTGAATTGGCACAAAAATTTGCTCTTTTCCAATCAAGCGGGACTCTGCTCTCCTTGAGTGAATCTCAATTACACTATGTAACTTTCCTGCTAGTTTGGGTTACTGCACTCTTTCATATCCAATTCGACACTCCATCTGGACCCGGGGCTTTTCTCACTCTTACTTTCCATTAGCCTTTTTATTCTATTACGTCTACTTTTTTGTCTTCATTATATTTTTTTGCTATTATATTTTTGTTTTTAAATCCACTTTCTTGTAAATACAGTCTGTAAACAATTATTCATTACCTTTAGCCCGTTTTAATGCATCTTCGTTTCACATGCCTTCTACCTTCAGTTATCTTTCTTTTCCTTTTTTTTCATTTTTTCCCTTTTATAACTATAGAAAAGTTTCAGGTTCGTTCTTACATTTTTCTATTATATTTCTCTATAGTTACTTTCTTCTTCTCTTCAGATCTTACATATTCATTTCTAGTTGTTTTAGTACTTCCCAAAGGTTGAACCTCCTTTTGTTTCCTCCAACTATTCCATGTTTTTTCCTTTATAGTCTGCTAATTCACATTTTTCTTGTTAAACCATTCATTCTTTTTCTTTTCTCTTGATACAATATCCTGGAAACATACAACTATTTATTCCTCTGTGATAAATTCGGATGAACTCATCCATTTGTTCTGGGTACTCCTTGTTGCATGGAAAATTACTCCAGTCTGCCTACTCCGAAAAATGTTCTAATCGTCAAAGTCTCTTTTCCATAATTGTATCTTCCTTTCATTGGTTCTTTCTTCTCCCTCTTTTTTTGCTATTATTACTTCAAATTTCAATAAGTACATGGTCACTCTTCCAAGGGGCACTGATAAATGTACTTTTACTAATTACTTCCAGTTCTTTTGTCAATAGTAGGTCTAGTTTGCATGGTTCTTCGCTACTCTGAATCTTGTGTTATTTTAACCACTGAGTCATGATGTTATGCATTACCAAATCCAACAATGTACCACCCCATGAGTCTTCTCCTCCTTCAGATACCATTCTTCCAGCAAACTTCGTTGCAGTTAAAATCTTGTGTGTGTGTGTGTGTGTGTGTGTGGTGGTGTGTGTGTGTGCCTATAGAGCCGTAGGCAGTGACCTCCAGGGGTGGGATGGTAGGTCTGTACTCGAGGGCTGGATGGTGGCCCTTGGTCCGTGGTGGCAGCACATGGCAGGAATTTTTATAAGAATTAACGGGCAGCATTAGTAGAAGACAAATTAGTTCGGTACCAGAAACACCAAACCAGTTCTATGCTTTCATGAACTTGGCTTAGGTCAGAAGTTGAGAATTTGCAGCGTTCTTGGTATCATGAGTACAGAGCTGCACCGCGGGACTAGGTATAGTAATGCCGGAGGGGTAGCTAGGAGAGTCGACAAATCCCGTTTAGTACTCGTGGAGATCATCCCAGAACTGCCAGGGTTTACGGACTGAGTGTGAGTCTGGACAGATCACAGGACTTTGTTGTTGCTACACTTCAAGCATTCTGTCAAGGTCCGAAGAATCTCAAGAGGTAACCCATCTGTGTTTCATCTGAGAAACTGAAGGATTGACATTGCTCAGAGTATGCAGTGGCAGTGTCAAATCGTTGATGTGCGCGGTGCTCTCGGGATCTGTAGGAACTGTGGATACCTTCAAAACGTGAAATCTACAGGATGCCAAGTAGTGTATTGGGGAGCGCCTGAGGTCACAGGCGTTGTTGGTCTCGACGGAAGACGCTGGAGAAAATCCGAAGGAGAGCGGCTGCCAGGCTGGCTGGGAACCGGGCCAGCACAGGGCTCTGTCAAGCCGGGACTAGACCCCTCATGAGGAGAGACAAGGAGAGGTAGGTCAGGAGTCTCGCTGAGGATGTCGAGGGTTCATTTGAACGCTAATGACCTCCGACTGCCTACCGAGCCCTGAGAAGATCGTCTCCAGGTCATTTCGGGCGAGTGCTATTCGAACAGTAGATGGCGCCCGTGCGGGACATGGAGGGCAGATGGCTCGTTGGGCTGAGTTACTTTTGGGGCAGTTGTCACGGTGGACCCTCCAATGCAGCAGCTCACCAACGGGGTTACAGGCAGTGGAGGCCGATTCCCCCCCATTGACGAAACCGCACCTCCTTGACGGAAAGTCAGACGAGGCTGTAGCAAAGTTGAAGGGTGGAAAGCAGCTGGTTTGTAATATCAGGCGGAGCTCCTCAAAGGGGGGGTGCGGGCCATGATCCGCAGGTTGCATGCGTTCTCTGACGCCGTTGTGGCAATCAGGACCATTCCCTGACTGGAATAGGGCTGGTCGTCCCTATCTGGAACGGAAAGGGGACCGTCAAGGACTGCAACAATTACGCGGATTACATGAATCAGCGTACCAGCAAGTGCTTGCCCCATCACTATTGCTGAACGACTCAGCAGTCCTCTGATGAAAGCCTCAGAGACTCAGCAGCTGGGTTCACGCCTGGTAAGAAAAACTTACAACAAGTATCTAGCGCTTCGTGTCCTGGTGGAAACGCCCCTGAGGTGAGTCGACAGGGGATGCTGCAGCTATGTTGATCTAAGCAGGCGTTTGACTCAGTGCATCGTGAGTCTGAGTCACTCTTGGATCTTATGCCAAACTTTGAGGGATTCCTGTCAAGGACTATGTTTGATAAAAGGTCTGTATTCTGGGATGAGATTGCTGTGAAGTGTGGGGCAGGTGTATCCAGCTCTTCCTGTGAATATAGAGTGAGGCAAGGGTGCGTCCTTGAACCCATCACTTTTTCAACGCCGTGTTGGACACTGGGTATTGAACAAGGAGTAGATCAAGGTGTGGAGCATCCGTCGGCAACACAAGACACTGATTGTTTTTGTCCGCATGATGAGATGAATGAATCTTTGCTGAGTCCTGGCGTGTCCTGGTTGATGGCTCTCGAGGCGCTGCACGGGACAGCAAAAGCCTTTGGGATTGAGGGTCTCCTGGCTCAAGACCAAGGTCCAGGTCATTGGGAGCGCTACTAGATGAAGCAGTACAGTCTGTTCATGCGTGATTTCGTGGCCGAGGACATGAGATATTGGAACGTTTTACATACAGTAAAAAGCTTAAACTCGGCACGATAGGGGCTTCTGGCCCTGCCGAGTTATTCATTGTCGCCGAATTAGCAATGCCTCCTCTGATATGGGGGGGAGGACGAAAAAAAAAAAAAAAAAAAAAAAAAAAAAAAAAAAGTAAATCCAGTACTGTAAAAGCATACAAACTACACTTACCAGTGAACGGGTAGAATGTGCTGGATTTGATATCAAACTCAGCACAAATAGCACGCATGGACGCACCTGCATCCATCCTTGCCAGCACTTTCACCTTTTCCTGCAGGCTCAGGCTCTTCAATTTCATTCCCTTCCTGCTGGAGACACCCTTGCGTGATGGAGCTGACATCTTGATATACAGTACTGTATGATGTAATCCCAAAACACGTAAAATAGGTGGCAAATTAAAGCAAAGGTCAGGAACCAGTGCGTAGGCTGCGCCATGTTTTTGTCGTCCAAGCACCGTCTTGTATTACGAATCCCAATCCAATAACACTTGCTGAAATGTGTGTTATACTACTTTGTGATTTTGTTTGCAATGTTTTGCATTGATTATTATTTTGGCTCCTACTAAGCTTTCTGTGTTTTTGAAGCAGAAACCAATCCTTTTTCAATTTCGACAAAAAACGGAATTCGTATCCAAGACGGTGCTTTGACGACATAAACACGGCTCAGCAGCTCACAGCCTACATGCTCGTTCCCGACCTTTGCTTTACTTTGCCACCTATTTTACATGTTTTGGGATTACATCATACAGTACTATATTTCAAGATGTCAGCTCCATCACGCAAGGGTGTCTCCAGCAGGAAGGGAATGAAATTGAAGAGCCTGAGCCTGCAAGAAAAGATCAAAAGGACAAAAATATGACTTTATGCGACTGACGATATGCCGAGTGTAAGCGAAGAGATGCAGTTATCATCAATATGCCGAGATACATTATTTTTTGCCGACTTTCTGTTTACATGTTCACACAAGAGGTTGTGAGGGCATGATATGCCGAGTGAAAACCATGAGATGCAGTTTAGGTGAAGCGGTAGCAGAGTGGTTAGCGTCACCGAGTGGCGTTCTCGAAGACCTGAGTTCGATCCCGTGTGAGACCCATAAATCCACTTGAAATCTTTCTGCACCATCGAGTGGCCTAAGAACACCCACATGCCCTGTCCATTAACTCCACCTTCGACTGTGAGTGCATGGGAGGACACAAGGGGCGGCATGAGCCTCTAATCACAGGCATCAGTCCAGGGCCGGATTAAGGGGGGGGGCACCAAAAGGGCCCCCACCATATGTATATTAGCTTTAAGCAGTAATATTAAAAACATTGGCAAGTTACAAAACCAAAACATATTTGTCTGTCTCTGTTTCATCCTTTATCTCTGAGTACCAGTCTATACATTAACAGTTCTTTGCCAAACGTAGGCCTCAAAATACCCACAAAAGTGCTTAATTTTCGTGCGAATATAGGGCCCCCACAAAAGCTGAGCCCCAGGGCCCCCACAGCTCTTGATCCGGCCCTGGGCGTCACTATAACAATCCTGCCTGCGCCACCACGGGCGAGGGCCAACCATCACAGCCCTCGAGTGAGCCTCCAGGGCCTACCATCCCACCCTTGTAGCTTACTGCCTACACGCGCTATAGGCATAAGTGTGTAAAAAAAAAAAAAATAATAATAATAATAATAATAATAAAAAAAAAAAAAAAAAAAAAAAAAAAAAAAAAAAAAAAAACTTTGCCTTTGCCATGCCGAGTTATATCAAATTCCGAGTTATACAGTGCCGAGTTATAAGGCTTTTACTGTACCTTGGTAGCGCAGTCCATAATGACGGCGGGTCACGTCAAGAAGTCTTACGGCGGATTGGCATAGCCCACGGTGTTATGGACTCGCTCAGCGGGAGTATTTGGCGTTGTCGGTACCTGTGCAGGAGGACAAAGATCCGGATCTTCAAGTCGCTTGTGATCCCTGTCTTACTCTATGGTTGTGAGACATGGACACTAAATAGTGACTTGAAGAGACGAATCAATGCCTTTGGTAATAAGTGTCTTCGCAGAATCATGGGGTATCGCTGGGATGATTACGTGTCAAATCAGCGATTGCACCGTGAGACTGAATCGAGGCCTATTACCTGCATAGTCCGTCAGCGCCAACTTGGGCTATATGGGCATGTGGCACGCTACCCTGAAACTGATCCTTCCCATCGGGTTGTATCTGTAAGAGACAATCCGGCGTGGAGGAGGCCAAGGGGGGGCCCACAAGGCTCGTGGCTGGGGCAAGTTGATGTTTCTTGTCGAGAGCTGCTTGGTATGGGAAAGGAGCCTGCATGGGAACTGGCGTGTGGTGACCCCCGGGAGTGGTGTTGTAGGGTGGGCGAGGCGACGCGCCCCCCGGCGTATGCCCCCAATGATTGATTGATTGATTAGTAGAAGCGGGATATTATTAGCTTTCCATTGATATATTTCGTTTTCTGATAAATGACTTTGCACCATGCATAAATTAGGGTTAACTAAATAAATATCATCATCAATCGGGGTATAAGTAGGCGCGCCACCTTCAGTACACACTGAGTGAGCGAGTGAGCGAGGTTCTCCGCTCCCTCACACCACAGTCACCGTTCCTCTCACACACACAGCTCATTATTATTACTACATTTGCAGTGCTTAAGCTGTGTATTAAACTGCAGTGCGAATTGACTAGTCTTTAAGAATTGTAGATATGGGTAGAGTGATTATATATACTTTTCAAGCTCACAAGGTAGTGGTATATATCACTGTGGCGTAATAAGCCTGGAAGATTGCCACCAAGCAGAGTCGTGATGTCTTTCCATTTGTGCCGCGGTATGTTATATGGATCTTTATTCCCTATTTACTTACATTTTTCAATGTAACGAGGAATAGATCCAGAGTCCAACATCTGGAGGACATAGTCTGACAGATGAACACCATCAATCACTTTCCCAGCCATCAAAAAAGAGATTAGTAAGCATGAGTGTACCACGTTTACAGGAGAAGTAATGCCCTTTGTTTACATCACCGCACGGCCCCTGTCGACCAGCCATGTGCTCGGGGCGGAGCAAATGATATATCAACATTAGCAGATGATAGATGGCGTTGTTGGCTGCAGCCTCAGCGGCAGGATGTAAACATCAGAGCATGTGACAAGATTAGTTGATTTGAATGTCTTATGGTATTTGAAATACTTGTAACAGGTTAGTATTGAGGTATTGAGTACTGAGGAAGTACTACAACATTCGTCTTGGAAGTCCATTAGTATTTATCAGGGTATTTTTTGGGGGAAAACGTGAGTTTTATAAGCCGTAAAATATGGTACTACGCCTCGCACCTGACTAAATAAGCATTTTTACAGTGTTTTCAATACCCGAGTTTCGCGATCTTCGAGTTTAGCACTATGCCTTGTGAAGAAAGTAAGCACGAAACTCGGGAGGGTACTGCATATAGGTAGGTAAAGATGGGAGCATACGCTAAGCTGCGCGTGGCATGCGGTGCTCATCTCTGTGGCATTAGCCCTTAGAGCCTGTGGTGGGTGGCGTTACCCCGGGACACAGGGCTAGTGTGACTCCCGGGCTACCACAGTTACCTTCCCCAGGTTACCCCAGGTACCCATTTATCAACCCCGAAAGGAAGGAAGAACAGCTGGGTAGGCTGGTCACCGGCTTGCCCTGGCCCGGGATCGAACCAGGGCCTGCAGATTCATAGCCAGGCACGCTAGCCACTGCACCACGGAGGCGACTGTATATATATATATATATATATATATATTATATATATATATATATATATATTACACAGCGTGCAGGAGCATACCAAATCCAGCATTTAGCGCCAGTCACTGTTTACCTCCCAACATAGCTACACGGTCTGCTTGTGTTTGTGATTATTTCTAATTTATTTCACAAATTTTCCTGTGTTTTACCTATATTTTTCCACCCTTGGGAAAATACCCTCGCTATAACGGACAATCAGCTTTAACGGACCACTCCTCCCCCCCTTTAGTCCGTTATATCGAGGTTTGACTGCATATATATATATATATATATATATATATATATATATATATATATATTATATATATATATATATATATACAGTCAAACCTCGATATAAACAGACTAAAGGGGGGAGGAGTGGTCCGTAAAGCCGATTGTCCGTTATAGCGAGGGTATTTTCCCAAGGTGTGGAAAAATATAGGTAAAACACAGGAAAATTTGTGATATAAATTAGAAATAATCACAAACACAAGCAGACCGTGTAGCTATGTTGGGAGGTAAACAGTGACTGGCGCTAAATGCTGGATTTGGTATGCTCCTGCACGCTGTGTAATAAATGAGAAATAGTCACAAACACAACCAGACCGTGTAGCTATGTTGGAAGGTAAACAGTGACTGGTGCTACATAGCAAGCTCGCCCACAACTGCACGGGAGTGGTATTAGGAGAGGTAGTAAGTCTCCAGTCTTGCTCATTACTGCTTGGTATGTTATGAAATACCATTATTCTAGGTGAATGTAGACATATAATCGCATTTTAATGGCTATTATTCATACATATGAGTAAATAGATAAAAATACAAGCAAGGTGCTCATCCACGCCTGCCACGGCAGCAGTAGTGTTGTCGTTAAGACATAATTATAAGACACAAGTTACCCATGTACACATGATGACATGATCCTTTCCTATCCTTACTTGCATCAACATTGAATTTCACAGCATATTCTCTGAGTTTGTCCTTAGCCTTGCGAATATCACTCACTGTTTGTTTCTTTACACCATACTCGACACACACCCGGGCGACAGAAACACCAGACTCCACCTTCTTAATGAGTTCTAATTTCTCTGCAATACTTAGATTCACACGCTTCCTTTTGTCACTTCCCTTCTGTTTCGATGCCATAATGACTTCACTGCACTGAACAAAAAAAAAAAAAAAAAAAAAAAAAAAAAAAAAAAAAAAAAAAAAAAAAAAAAAAAAAAATCCATGCACATTTTTAGCTAGTTATGCTTGTCAACGATTGACAATATACATAAGTAAGTGTATAGCAGCAATAGCCTGCCTGGGTGTCGGAGCCATGTTTGTTTACATCCGACGTGCAAATAGTGCAGACGAACAGCTGTGTGTGTGTGACGCTGTACAGTCTCCCGGAGTAGAAGTTTCAGCTAACACTAGAGGAGAGGAGGAGGAGGAGGCGGAGGAGGAGGAGAAGGAGGAGGAGGAGGAGGATAAGGAGGAGGAGGATAAGGAGGAGGAGGAGGAGGAGGAGGAGGAGGAGGAGGAGGGAGGAGGAAGAGAGGAGAGGAGAGGAGAGAAGAGGAGAGGAGAGAAGAGGAGAGGAGAGGAGAGGAGAGGAGAGGAGAGGAGAGGAGAGGAGAGGAGAGGAGAGGAGAGGAGAGGAGAGGAGAGGAGAGGAGAGGAGAGGCAAGGAGAGGAGTGGCAAGGGGAGGAGAGGAGAGGACCTACGAAGCGAAACTTAAGAGAAAGAGGTCACAAGAAGAAGTCAAGAAATTGTAATACGTACTAATATTCAATATTTTAATCCACATACACACCTTCTACAACTAAATCACTAGCAACACAGGCTCCTACCTTATATATCTTAATATCTGATACCTTAAAACTCCTTAAAACCCAAGCATTCCAAAAAAACAAAACAAAAATTATGTCAAGTTGACGATTCCAGCAGCAATAAGCGGTCTGATACCGCTTATCAGTATTTTCTTGGTAATTCGTAATTGGTATCGGTAATTCTTGCCCGCAAATTTGTCTCGTGAATGGAGTCCGTTAAATCCAAAGTCAGTTAAATCAAGGTCCATTATATCGAGGTTTGACTGTATATATATATATATACATACACTAGGGTCCCACATAAAACGAGAAAATGGTCGATAAACGATGTGAATTCGCTTTATGTGAAACACATAATCTACGGGAAAAAATTTATATTGGTCGATCGGTCCTCCCGTCCATACCCGTAAATTTATACTCATTCACACCTATGCATATCAAAACATATATAAATGATAAGTTATGCATAGAAGTGATGAAATAGGCATATTGTTGCTTACCTTAAATCTAATAGGGATTATGTACAGGGGGCGAGGGGTTCCGAGGCATCTTGGAGGTCACTCATTCGTCACTGGATGACGACTCAGTGTGACCCAGAGCTCGGAGTGTAGCGAGTGAGCTTTGGCATTTCTGCCACGTCCATCATAAACCCCTCAAACTCAAACTCAAAGCGTAAATTTCCGTCAGGAGCAAATTTTGGTGAGCAAATTGCCATAAATCTGGCCTGACTCTCGAGTGCATGCCTCGCCAGAACTGAGCGGGACTTACCGATCACAGCTGATAACTTGTAAACACCGACGATGACACCAAACCACAATGACGAGTGTACCTTCGAATGAAAGCCATCAATAAATTACGATAACTGACGATATTGTGAATGGATCACAACATATATCCTTCACAAGAATGTATTTTTTGGTAATAATGGATGAGAATTGCACGGTCGCTACCGCCGTTCCCCACCTCATGCCACCCTCACCCCATCTCCATGGCTAAACGCCGCCGCTGTGCCCCTCCTTACTCACCCTAGCCACGGCTTGCGCCAGCTGGGCAAGCTGGCTTACGAAAAGTGCCTCGAGTTAACAGAAAACGCAAGCTGCCGCAAGCCTTCTTATGGCGGCCTGCTCACGTTCGGTACGATATTTTGGCGCTCTATATGAGAACTCCTCGGATTTGCCCTACTTTGATGGCGGAATCGTTCTATATGATCACATTCGTTCCTAACAAAAATTTTGGAATTTTATTTAAAAAAAGAAAGAAAAAAGTTAAATTTTTAAATTTTAATATTTTAGGTCGTTCACTCTATAAGGGAAGGGCTCTATGCGAACACGTTTTATGCGGGACCCTAGTGTACGTATATATAAATATATATATAAATATACATATATATATATATATATATATATATATATATATATATATAATATATATATATATATATATATATATATATATATATATATATATATATATATATATATATATATATATATATATATATATATATATACAATAAACCCTTCATGTTCGCGGGGGTTAGGGAACAGAGACACCCGCGATTAGCGTAAATCCGCGAGCATGACATTAGTCATTCATTTACCCATTTTTTTTTTTTTTTTTTTTACATCACAAGGAACTGGCCAAGGGCACAACAAAAATGGGTAACACAAAGCCCGCTTAGTTGCCAGTCCCTATAAAGAAGACAGTAAGAGAATAAAATAAAAACAGAGGGGTAGGCCAATTTAGTTCGGGAGGTGTCTTGTTACTCTTCTTTTGAAAAGATTTAAGTCATAGGAAAGTGGAAAAATAGAAAAAGGAAGAGAGTTCCAGAGTTTACCAGTGAAAGGGATGAAAGAGTAAAGATACTGATTAACTCTTGCATTAGGAAGATTGACAGAATAGGGATGAGAATGAGTAGAAAGTCTTGTGCAGCGAGGCCGCGGGAGGGGGGAGGCATGCAGTTAGCAAGTTCAGAAGAGCAGTGAGCATGAAAGTAACGGTAGAAGAGAGCAAGAGAAGCAACATTGCGGCGGTGATTTAAAGATTGAAGACAGTCAGTCAGAGGAGGGGAGTTGATGAGACGAAAAGCTTTTGACTCAACCCTGTTTAGGAGAGCTGTATGAGTGGATCCTCCCCAAACATTTGAGACATACTCCATACATGGGTGGATAAGGCCCCTGTAGAGAGCAAGCAATTGGGAGGGAGTAAAAAAAAAAAATAATAATAATAATATAAAATAAAATAAAAAAAAAAAAAAAAAAAAAAAAAAGGTGGGGGGGGGTTGAAAACCCGCGAGTAATCAAATCCGCGAGCCTTAAGCCCGCGAACATGAAGGGTTTAGTGTATATATATATATATATATATATATATAATATATATATATATATATATATATATAGTATATATATATAATATATATATATATATATATATATATATATATATATATATATATATATATACTATATATATATATATATATATATATATACACACAAACCTCGTTTTCCCGGACTAATAGGGGGCAGCACTGGTCCGGGAACCGCAAACGTCCGGGAATCGCAACAGTCCGAGGCTATTACCCACCCCCGGACGTTTATCCTACTCTAGTATTTACTGTCCGGCAACCGCCAATATCAACTACTCTGCCGCGGCCTTCTACGTCATTTTGTTGTTGTTTTAGGGCTGCGAGGATCCCTTGGGGAACACCATGAGCCCTGGTGATGTCCTATGATGCTATCACAGATGCTGTAGTTGACCTGTCTTCCTCAGGAAGGCACAGGTGAGGCAGATGACAGCGTGTTACCGGGAGGGGTGGATGCCAGCCGCCGCCAGCAGGGTGGGCAGGTCACAGGTCACAGGTGGCGACGTTCAGGGTGAGGAGTTGAGGGCGTAGCACTACAAGGTGGGAGTGGAAGTGCGGACACTGCAGCAGAAAGTCTTCAATATTCTCAGAGACGTTCCTGCATCAGGGGCAATGGGGGTCAGGGGACTGACGGAGGCGGTGCAGGTGAACCGTGAGTGTGTAATGTAAACAATACGACCGCTGAGCTTCTTCTTCTTCTTGTGACCTTTGTCGCTTAGTATCGCTTCATAGGTTCTCTTCCACTTTGCCTCCTTCGTTAACAACATTTGTTAACTCTTCCCCTGTTTATTTCACCTGGGAAAGACATTTTGATCAGTTCTCAATCCTTTGATTATCATCCTAATTCATTGTCTCTTGTTGTGTTCTTATCTCCCAGCACTGCGTTAGGAACACTTTGGTGAGGTTTACAGTACTTTCAATTTCCTTTCAGTCCCCATACAGCCCTAACACCGCACACAGGGCCCCGTCTTCTTGCTCTAGTCTCCTGTCCCACTCCTCTCTGCCTAGATAATGCATGCTGCCACCTGGCGGGAGGCCGGCCGCCGCCAGCAGGGTGGGCAGGTTAACCCCTTCACTGCGGCTGGTACAAATACGGTCTCTCAGCTACCTAAGGGTTCACTGCGGCTGGTACATATAGGGTTTCTGTTTTTAAACTCCGCGCTCAATGATATTGTGGGTAAATATTCGCTGTGATAGGCTTGTATGGCAACAGTGTCAAGTGTTGCGATATAATAGAACCTCTTTTTCTGCTTGAGTGAGTTAGTGTGAGTAATAAGGTCAAGCGGTACAGTACGACGTGTTGACGCTGCCGCACCTCCACTTCAATGGCGAGGCAAAATAGTAAAGATATTCAACATATTCTTAATGGATATAAAACAGAAGCATGAATAAATGAATGCATGAATGAATGAAGCATTTATGTATCAAAATAAGCTGTATTATATTGAGTAGTAAGTGGTTTCATTGTGCGCCTGGCAGCACGGTCACGGCCCGGTTGCTGCACTCTGACGCAACTCCTCACTTAGCTGGTAGCCTCCACCAAGACCAAACATAGATTTTCTGGTATGGAATGAGCATCCTATTCATTTCGGCACTTTAAGTATGATAAGTAATTATTTTATATTTTAATCAAACCTGCCGCACAGGGGGGTAGGCCTATGTATTTGATATCAGCAGTGAAGGGGTTAAAGGTGGCGACGTTCAGGGCGAGGAATTGAGAGCGTAACTACATGGTGTGAGTGGAAGTGCGGACACTGCAGCAGAAAGTGTTCAATAGTCTCAGAGACGTTCCTGCACCAAGGCAGTGGGGGTCAGGGGACTGACGGAGGCAGTGCAGGTGAACCGTAAGTGTCTTGTGCCCAAATGTAAACAATATGACCGCTGAGCATGCTGCCACCTGGCGGGAGGCGCGGACACTGACCAGGGGTGACAGGAGACGCTCGGACCGCCGGACAACTTTGTCGATTTACGGACTGGACCAGGCATTTGTCCGGACTCTGACATATCCCCGGACCTCGGATTTTGCCCGGGCAAATCCGATATCCGGGAAATGGAGGTCCGGGAAAACGAGGGTTGTTGTGTGTATATAAAATATATATATACATATATATTATATATATATATATATATATATATAAAATATATTATATATATATATATATATATATATATATATATACATATATTATATATATACAGCTAAGTATTAATTATCCGACCTTGGGGGGACCGAAGGTAGGTCGGAAAATTGGAATAGTCGGATGTTCGGATATCACAGTAACCAAAAACGTAAGGACAAAATGGTATAGAACATAAAAGATGCAGCTCTTGAAGGCCATCCAGTGGTATACGCTTAAGTATAATTCATGCAAAATAAAGCCACAAATCAATGTTTTCTAAAAACAAAAAAAACGAAGTTAAAATAAATGGCCAAAACAAGACACAATGTGGTGGTGAAAAAAGTCGGTTGTTTGTGACAAGTCAGATGTTTTGGAGGTCGGATGTTGGGAATTTGGCTGTATTATATAAAATATATATATAATATATATATATATATATATATATATATTTTATAATATATATATATATATATATATATATATATATATATATATATATATAATATATATACCGTATTTGCCGGCGCATAAGACGCACCTCCGCATAAGACGCACCCGTATTTTACATAAATATTTTGAGAAAAAAAAAGTATTAGTGTTCTGAGGACATATTTACTTTTCATAAATGTATTATATTATAAAAAAAAAGATTTTGTAAGGGAAAACAAATGATTTTGAGTATGTACCCAAATACAATATTCACAGTGCAGTGAATGTGAATGAAAAATGATACTAGTTAAAATGTAAAGAGAGTATGTAGGGTAACCAAACTCGGTCATTTATTGCAGGATGCTCCACGAATTGATATTCTAATATTATCTACCTATGACATTTAGCTTAGATTTAATGTTGTAAGTATGCCTTCGTTGCTTTTCTGCTATGTGTTTAGACAGGAAAATTTGCAGTAAATATAATGGTATTATTTCGGTAGTGGGCTTTCAAAAGTCCTAGGTTTTTACCTCCATTATCGTGTATCTTTCTTCATTCTGTGTATTTTGAGCCCCATTTCTCATGGCGCAATCGAATATTAATGGCATTACATGTACTACCGAAAATCTACTATTATTTCATCCAGAAAGTTAAGTTAGGTTAAATCAGATAAGGTTAGGTTAGAGGTGGGGTTTGGTTTAGTAAGAAGATAGAGATAAAATGAAAATTACCAATACTATGGCAGTGTGAAGCTTAGCAATGTTTGACAAACACTGTAAGGTAAACATTACATAAGAACATAAGAAAATAAGGAAGCTACAAGAGGCCGTGAGACCTACACGAGATAGTTCCTGTAAATTACCCATGTATTCCTGTATCTCTACCTTTTTGTTATTGTTGAAGGGCACCGATGTTGGGATCGAAGGTATTCGCCATGGTTTACACCTGTGGATCTATCACATTCGCGAGGGTCGGCTAGTCTTCCTCAGGAAGGTACAGGTCAAGGCATGATGGTATGGTGTGATTCGGCCTTGAGTCGGATAAAGTTGTGGCACCGTGATGGGTCTTGGTCTTGGTGTGATGTGTGGAAGGCTTCTGTCCTGTCTACAGGTACCGTTGCAGCCTTTTTACTAGCACTCTTTCCAGTTATAGCATACAATTTCCTTATCCATAGAGAATACAGGGATGAGGATTGAGGGATCGAGGTGGTTATATAGGCCTTCCCTTTCTCCCATACATTTACAGTGGAGAGCGGCAGCGGACTGCGGGAGGGGGGTCATTTTGGGACGCCCATATGACGATGGCATATGACGGCCATCTTGGCAGCAGAAATAGCCACCTTGTTGCCCCACCTTTTTGTTTTCTCTTAAACTCTAACTTTTTCTTGGTGTTATGCGTTACTGTTGATATTATTAGTAACAGTTACAAATTTGTGTTCAGGGGTCCTGCTGCTCAACACAGATCACTCGAGACTCCCTTAGTAATACACCACTGGCCATTATGCCTTCTCTGCCCGACCTCTCACTAGGAATATGGCCCATTAGAACGCAGGGTGAATTTTGCATTCCCTTTCTGAGGAAAAAACTGCGTCTTATGCGCCGGCAAATACGGTATATATATATATATATATATATATATATATATATATATATATTATATATATATATATATATATATATATATATATCTATATATATTTTATATATAATATATATATATATATATATATATATATATATTATATATATATATATATATATTTTATATATAATACAGGGAGGTCCCGTTATACGAGCATTTCGATATACGCGAATCCGATGATACGAGATGTGTTAAATTAGGGTCTATTTTCAATATACGAGATCGAAAATCCAATGTTACGACATTAAAACTGAGGTGAGTAAAATTACCAAGTTATTTACTAAAGTAATTACAATTTATTTACTAAAATTATAAACATTTACTGACCATATGATTTTACCTAAGGTTGTACGATAATCAATCTGAAAATAACGTGCAGACTGGCCAACGACTGCTCGAGACTGGTATTAGCAGAGGTAGGAAGTCTCCAGACTCGCTTTATTATTGTTTGGTATGCTATGAAATATCATTTCTCTAGGTGAATGTAGACATATGATTGCATTTGGAGGGATATCATTCATATACATGAGAAAGAGATGAATACAAGCAAGGGACTCATCCACTTTTTGGCAGCGCGGCCTTTGGCAGCAGCAGCAGCAGCATGAGCCAGCCCATGAAGCCCGTGAGGTGGATATCAACACCACTAGACCAAGGGAGATAGATGTCTTTGGTAATATTTAGTAGGGGAGCGAAAACCCCTTGAGGAATCCTATGATCCCTGGGGGCTATCACAGGCGTGGGAGCTGACTGTCTTCTTCAGGAAGGCACAGGTGAGCCGAGCGGGTTTTTACTCAAAAGTTTTGAGTTGCGGCTTGGCCGCTGGAGCCGCCACCTCCTCCGACACTGTAGGTTTTGGGCAGGCTTAAACGTCTTATTACTCGTTATTATACATCTTAGTGATTATGGTGAGATGTTATATACACGTGTCATTATCTAAATCATGTAGCACCGTGTGTCACCTTAATAAGGGTGATTTAAAGATGTTATGATGAGGTGACTGCTGGGACAGTGAGTGACGGAGAAATTCTTGCCCGCGGCCCCCCCGCCCCATAACACAAATATTCACTATTTCAACCCACATATACACCTTCTAACACCAAACACTAGCAACACAGGCTTTTTTACTTATTATACTTACTATCTGATACATTAAAACTCCTTAAAACACAGCATTCTAAATAAAACGAGAATTAGTTTGGGATGACGGGACAGAGGGCGGAGAGGCAGTCTGGCATGCCATTCTTGCCCGAAATATGTCTCGCTGACTTGTGATTGGTCGAAAAGTTTTAAAACAGTTGTCATTGGCTGGTGACTGATGATGAGCTTGCTGACATCATTTATGTTTTATGTTTAATTAATGTGCAGTTATGTTATTTGTTTGCTATTTCTCTTTCAGAATGGCTTTTCTACAGAATAGGTAGTACAGTGTAGTTAATATAGACGCTGTGTGTTTGTTGTTTTGCTATAGTTTATTTTAGCTTGAAAAACATGTCTTTTTTTTTTCTTTTCTTTTTAATTGATGGGGTCCTGGAACCGAACCTATATTTTACCATTGTTATGTGTTTCGTTAACGAGATTTCGCTTTAACGAGTATGCCAGGTGGAACCTAAACTGCTCGTATCTTTCGGACCTCCCTGTGTATATATTATATATATATATATAATATATATATATATATATATATATACATATATATATATATATATATAAAATATATATAAATTTTATATATATATACAGTAAAGCCTTATAACTCGGCACTGTATAACTCGGAATTTGATATAACTCGGCATGGCAAAGACAAAGTTTTGTTTTTTTTGTTTTTTTTACACCTATGCCTATAGCGCGTATAGGCAGTGAGCTACAGGGGTGGGATGGTAGGCCCTGGAGGCTCACTCGAGGGCTGTGATGGTTGGCCCTCGCCCGTGGTGGCACAGGCAGGATTGTTATAGTGACGCCCAGGGCCCGATCAAGAGCTGTGGAGGCCCTGGGGCTCAGCTTTTGTGGGGGCCCTATATTCGCACGAAAATTAAGCACTTCTGTGGGTATTTTGAGGCCTATCTTTGGCAAAGAACTATTAATGCATAGACTGGTATTCAGAGATAAAGGATGAAACAGAGACAGGCAAATATGTTTTGGTTTTGTAACGTGCTAATGTTTTTAATATTACTGCTTAAAGCTAATATACATATGGTGGGGGCCCTTTTGGTGGGGGCCCTGGGGCTAGAGCCCCGGTAGCCCCCCCCTTAATTCGGCCCTGGATTGACGCCTGTGATTAGAGGCTCATGCCGCCCCCTGTGTCCTCCCATGCACTCACAGTCGAAGGTGGAGTTAATGGACAGGGCATGTGGGTGTTCTTAGGCCACTCGATGGTGCAGAAAGATTTCAAGTGGATTTATGGGTCTCACTCGGGATCGAACTCGGGTCTTCGAGAACGCCACCCGGGACGCTAACCACTCTGCTACCGCCTCACCTAACGCTCTCATGGTTTTCACTCGGCATATCATGCCTCACAACCTCTTGTGTGAACATGTAAATAGAAAGTTTGCAAAAAATAATGTATCTTGGCATATTGATGTTATAACTGCATCTCTTCGCTTACACTCGGCATATCGTCAGTTGCATAGTCGTATTTTTGTCCTTTTGATCTTTTCCTGCAGGCTCAGGCTCTTTAATTTCATTCCCTTCCTGCTGGAGACACCCTTGCGTGATGGAGCTGACATCTTGAAATACAGTACTGTATGATGTAATCCCAAAACACGTCAAATAGGTGGCAAAGTTAAGCAAAGGTCGGGAACGAGCATGTAGGCTGTCAGCTGAGCCGTGTTTATGTCGTCAAAGCACCGCCTTGGATACATATTCAGTTTTTTGTCGAAATTGAAAAAGGATTGGTTTCTGCTTCAAAAACACAACAAGCTTGGTAGGAGCCGAAATAATAATCAATGCAAAACATTGCAAACAATATCACAAAGTAGTATAACACACATTTCAGCAAGTGTTATTGGATTGGGATTTGTAATCCATGACGGTGCTGAACGACAAAAACACGGCGCAGCCTACGCACTGGTTCCTGACCTTTGCTTTAATTTGGGCCCCCTATTTTAAAGTGTTTTGGGATTACATCATACAGTACTGTATATCAAGATGTCAGCTCCATCACGCAAGGGTGTCTCCAGCAGGAAGGGAATGAAATTGAAGAGCCTGAGCCTGCAGGAAAAGGTGAAAGTGCTGGCAAGGATGGATGCAGGTGCATCCATGCGTGCTATTTGTGCTGAGTTTGATATAAAATCCAGCACATTCTACCCGTTCACTGGTAAGTGTAGTTTTTATGTTTTTACAGTACTGTATTGACTTTTTTTTACCCATATCAGAGGAGGACATTGCATAACTCGGCACATTGAATAACTCGGCAAGGGCCAGAGCCCCTA
Source organism: Chionoecetes opilio (assembly GCA_016584305.1). Lineage (NCBI taxonomy): Eukaryota > Metazoa > Arthropoda > Malacostraca > Decapoda > Majidae > Chionoecetes > Chionoecetes opilio. Next base: position 192,397 of record JACEEZ010008075.1, read on the forward strand.
TCGTGCCGAGTTATAAGGCTTTTACTGCATATATATATATATATATATATATATATATATATATAATATATATATATATATATATATTATTATATATTATATATATATATATTATATATATAATATACACACAAACCTCGATTTCCCAGACCTCGATTTCCCGATACGGATTTGCCGGACAAAATCCGAGGTCCGGGGATATGTCAGTCTCGGACAATCATGCTCAGCGGTCGTGTTGTTTACATTTGGCCACACGACACTCACGGTTCACCTGCACAGCCTCCGTCAGTCCCCTGACCCCCACTGCCTCTGGTGCAGGAACGTCTCTTGAGACTATTGAACACTTTCTGCTGCCTCCCGCCCAGGTGGCTGCATGCTCAGCGGACGTTAAAAGTCCGCGGCGGAGTAGTTGATATTGGCGGTTGCTTGGACAGTAAATACTAGAATAGGATAAACGTCCGGGGGTGGGGAATGGCATCGGACTTTTTTTTTTTTTTTTTTTTTACTTGCGATTCCCGGACTTTTGCGGTTCCCGGACCAGTGCTCCCCCCTATTAGTCCGGGAAATTGAGGTTTGTGTGTATATATATATATATATATAATATATATTTATATATATATATATATATATATATATATATATATATATATATATATATATATACCGTATTTGCCGGTGCATAAGACGCAGTTTTTTTCAAGAAAGGGAATGCAAAATTCACCTGCGTCTATGCGGCCATATTACTAATAGAGGTCGGGCAGAGAATGCAGAATGGCCGTTGGTGTATTACTATGGGGGTTTTTATCAAGTGATCTGTGTTGAGCAGTAGACCACTGAACACACTTTTGTAACTGTGTAACTAATAATATCAACAGTAATGCATAAGACCAAGAAAAAGTTGGGTTTAGAGAAAACTATAGGTGGGACAACAAGGTGGCGTTTTCTGCTGCCAAGATGGCCGTCATATGTAACATCATCCCCTCCCGCAGTCCCGCTGCCGCTCTCCACTATAAATGGATGGGAAACAAGGTTGGCCTTAATACCACCTCGATCCCTCAATTCTCACTCCTGTATCTCTATGGATAAGGAAATTGTAAACTGTAACTGGAAAGAGTGCTAGTAAATGGCCGCCATGGTAGCTGTAGACGGAAGCCTTCCACACATCACACCAAGACCAAGACTCATCACGGCGCCACAACTTCATCCTCCTCAAGGCCGAATCACACCATACCATCATACCTTCACCTGTACCTTCCTATGGAAGACAAATTAACCCTCGCGACTGTGATAGATTCACAGGTGTAAACCATGGCGAATATCTTCGATCCCGACATCGGTAGAAAATATTAGAATATTCAATTCGTGGAGCATCCTGCAATAAATGATGACCGATTTTGGTTACCCTACACTGTCATTCCCTTTACATTTTAACTGGTATAATTTTTTATTTACATTCACTGCACTGTGAATATTGTATTTGGATACATACTCAAACTCATTTTGTTGTCCCTAACAAAATCTTTTTTTTTAATAATTTGTAATAAATTTACGAAAAATAAAAGTCCCCAAAACTTCTTTTTTTCTCAAAATTTTATGTAAATACGGATGCGTCTTATGTGGAGGTGCGTCTTATGCGCCGGCAAAAACGGTATATAATATATATATATATATATATATAATATATATATATATATATATATATATCTATATATATATATATATATTTAAAATATATATATATATATATATATATATATATATAATATACAGTCGATCCTCAATGTAACGGACCTCGGTTTAACGGGTTTGGGATTTAACGGACTCCATTCGCGAGACAAATTTGCGGGCAAGAAAGGCAAGCTAGACCGCTTTTCGCCGCATGAATCATTAACTCAACATAGTTTTTCTCGTTTTATTTTGGAAAGCTTGGGTTTTAAGGAGTTTTAATGTGTCAGATATTAAGATATACAGGAGAACCTCGTTTATCCGGCACCCTCGGGGGGGAGCACATGCCGGATAACTCATTTTGCCGTTGTTTTGAGAGTTACTCTTATGAAATCCCCCAAAATCCCTTTTTTTTTTTTTTTTTTTTTTTTTTTTTTTTTTTCCCCCATCACAAGGAACTGGCCAAGGGCACAACAAAAATGGGTAACACAAAGGCCGCTTAGTTGGCAGTCCCTATAAAGAAGACAGTAAGAGAATAAAAAAAAAAAGTGGGGTGAGCCAATTTAGTGAGGGAGGTGTCTTGTTACTCTTCTTTTGAAAAGATGTAAGTCATAGGAAAGTGGAAAAATAGAAACAGGAAGAGAGTTCCAGAGTTTACCAGTGAAAGGGATGAAAGGGTTGCCAACCCTGCGTACCCCGCCAAATTTGAACTAAATTTGGGAAAAAAAAAAAAAAAAAAAAAAAAAAAAAGCCTGGGTCGATTAGTGCCGTTGTTTTGAGGCTGCCGTTGTTTTAAATGCCGGTTAAACGAGGTTCTCCTGTATAAGGAAGGAGCATGTGTTAGGGTTAGGTTATCATTCTCATCATATATATTGTCCCTGTAATGAAATGCCACTCTAATATTCTTCAACATTCTGTACGTATCTCCAAATATTATATTTATATGTTTTTCTGGTTGTAGGTTATTTTGCATTATCACTCCCAGGTCCTTTTCTTCATGAACCTTTGTAATTACTTCATTTCCCATTTTATATGGCCACTGATATCTCTTCACTTTTTCCAGTTTCCATCACATGACACTTATTCACATTAATTTCCGTTTCCAATCTTCTACTCCATTCGTAGATCTTGTTCAAGTCATTTTGTAGTGTTTCACAATCTTTATAGCTGTTTATTTCTCGTAATAGTTTTGCATTATCCTCAAAGAAATTTATATAACTTTTAATTTCATCAGTTATGTCATTGACATAAATCATGAACATTATTGGTGGCAATATTGGCAATATATCTACTCTCTTCCACTCCTTTGGCACTTTTCCCCTTTGTTAATGAGCACTTTGTTATATCATGTATAGGTTCGACCAACTGCTTTCTGCACTCTTTTTAAACATAACCCAATACTCCGTGGCTGAGATTTAGTGTGCTGACAGGCTGGGTTGAGAGAGGATGTGAGAGTCAGAGCTCCTGATAAACAGAGCATCACAAACAGAACCAGACCATGTAGCTAGGTAAGAAAGTGGAACTGCAGGATTGCAAGGCGGGACTGCTGATAAACAAGAATATTCCACAGAAAGCAGAGGAAGAGTATTTGAAACATGTATAAGATCAGTATTGCTGTATGGTTCTTAGATATTGGCTTTGACGAAGAAGTTGGAGAATGTGTTGGTTGGTTGTGATCGGAGAATGTTGAGGTATATGACTGGGATAACATGGAGAGATGAAGTATCCAATGAAGAGGTGGCAAGAAAATGTGTATTGAAGGAGCTGAGTACAGGGCTGAGAGTAAGGCGATTGAGGTGGTTTGGGCACGTGACGAGGAGAGAAGGTGGTGAGGCGTTGAGGAGAGCTGTTAGAGTAGAAGTTCCAGGTCGCTGTCCACCGGGCAGGCCAAGGAAGACATGGAGGCAGTGTGTTGAAGAGGATCTGGCAGCATTGAGCATTGAAGAAGTAGAGGCAATGGATAGATGTAGTTGGAAGCGTTTCATCAGCCGTCTAACCCCCTAAGATATCATAGGAAAATCTGACGTTAAACAGAAAGAAGAAGATGAAGCAGAGTTAACAGTTTGTAAAAGTTTTCAAATTTTAATTTTGTATATTTAGGATCCTGGTGGAATGCCGACATAAGTTTCGACAGGGGATGCTTGCACCCTATGTTGATCTCAAGAAGGCGTTTGACTCAGTGCATCGTGAGGCACTGGGATCTTCTGCGACTTCGCGGGATTCCTACAACGACTGTTGGTTTGATGATTGGTCTGTACTCTGGGACTGAGAGTGCTGTGAAGTGTGGGGGAGGTGTATCCAGCTTCTTTCCTGTTAATACAGGAGTGAGGCAAGGGTGCGTCCTTGCCCCATCACTTTTCAGCACTTGTATGGACTTGGTATTGGGCAAAGTTGTAGATCAAAGTGATTGCGGAGCATCCCTCAGCAACACCAAGATCACTGATCTTGTTTTTGCTGATGATGCAGTAATCTTTGCTGAGTCGCTGGAGGTCCTGGTGATGGCTCTCGAAGCGCTGCACGAGGAGACAAAGCATTTGGGACTTGAGGTCTCCAGGCTTAAGACCAAGGCCCAGGTGTTTGGAGGTTTACTAGATGAAACAGTACAGTCTGTTCATGCGTGCGGCGAGGACATTGAGATCTTGGAAAGTTTTACATTCCTTGGTAGCGCAGTCCATAATGACGTCCGGTCACGTCAAGAAGTCTTACGGTGGATTGGCATAGCCCACGGTGTTATGGACTCGCTCAACAGGAGTATTTGGCGTTGTCGGTACCTGTGCAGGAGGACAAAGATCCGGATCTTCAAGTCGCTTGTGATCCCTGTCTTACTCTATGGTTGTGAGACATGGACACTAAATAGCAACTTGAAGAGATGAATCAATGCCTTTGGTAATAAGTGTCTTCGCAGAATCATGGGGTATCACTGGGATGATTACGTGTCAAATCAGCGATTGCACCGTGAGACTGAATCGAGGCCTATTACCTGCATAGTCCGTCAGCGCCAACTTCGGCTATATGGGCATGTGGCACGCTACCCTGAAACCGATCCTTCCCATCGGGTTGTATCTGTAAGAGACAATCCGGCGTGGAGGAGGCCAAGGGGGCGCCCACAAGGCTCGTGGCTGGGGCAAGTTGATGTTTCTTGTCGAGAGCTGCTTGGTATGGGAAAGGAGCCAGCATGGGGACTCGCTCGTGGTGACCCCCGGGAGTGGCGTCGTAGGGTGGGCGAGGCGACGCGCCCCCCGGCGTATGCCCCCAATGATTGATGATTGATTGATATTTAGGATCTGTAAACTGTTAATTGTTTTGAGAATTTGTATTGAGAATTATATTGAGAATTTGACCAAACTGCTCTGTGTTTCTGCCAACCCATATATTTTTTTTTGAGCCATAAACTGAGCAGTCGTTAGCCATCTGCGGCTCACCAGCTGGGCAATAAATACCTCTTATCTAAGCTATTGTGTCCTTAATTCATCCAATTATAAATTACAGACACGCCCTCGGTTTTCTAACATAATTCGTTCCCAAAAGTGGTTCTAAAACTGATTTGTTCTAAAACCGAAACAAATTTTTTAATAAGAAACAATATAAAATGGATTAATCCGTTGCTGACCCCCTAAATAAAAGACCTTTTTTAACCTTTTTAGCTGTATTTCATGCATAAAAATGCCTATATATGCAATGTAATATTGTATTATAACATACCATCTGAATAAAGAATAAAGTTATAGCTTTAATAGTTAATAGATAGTATTCACTGACGTCACAACATCCGGGTATTTGTTGGAGGAAAGACATGTAAACACAGCTGTTATCTGACAGTCCCGCGGCCAAACGCCTCCTCTCTTGGGTCTGCCGCTCCACCTGGAACAAAACGCTCGGCGATGCCCTCCGCATCATCTCCATGGGCCAATACAGCAGTGACTCTTCCCCCCAGCCGTGGATAAGGAAAAAGACCCGCATCCTGGATGTCACCCTCACTCGCCTCCGCCTGGGGCACACGCACACGACACTCACGGTTCACCTTCACCGCCTCTGTCTGTCCCCTGACCCTCACTGCCCCTGGTGTAGGAATGTTCCGGAGACTATTGAACACTTTCTGCTGCAGTGTCCGTGCTTCCACTCACACCGTGTAGTGCTACACTCTCAACTTCCCTGAACGTCACCACCTTTGACCTGCCCACCCAGCTGGCGGCGGTGTTTACAAGTCTGAGCCTCCAATATGGCATCGTGTGAATACTATCTATTAGTTTAATATAGTTTAAAGCTAACTTACAGTATAGCTTAAAGCTTTTCGCCTTTATGCTTTCACTAGTTTTCTTAGGTCCCATGGTGGCTTATGGAATAAAAAAAATAGAAGAAATAATGCACAACACAAGAAAAATTGTCAAAATCAAAGAACAGTTCGGAGCGGATGTCCTCTGAGTGAGGGCCGCGGCGTGACTGACGCGTGTTCGGCAACTGAGTCATCGTACAGCAACCGGTGCAATTATGAATTTGAAATTCTGTTCGTGAACCAATTTGTTCAAAAAGTGAGACGTTCGAAACCCGAGGTTTGACTGTATTTCCAAAGCACCAAATAACCTTGCAGTCAGATAGTCAAAGGGAATATTAAGTGACCACCACTAGCACACTTATATCAAACAATCCAATGAAAAGCCACACAAAACAAGCTTTAATAAGATATCCATCATTATGGTAGAATATAATATAATGGACAATTTTTTTTTTCTTTTACGCGTGCCTGTATCGCCTGTATGAATTTATCTCCATAATGGCTTGGCTTTTTTAGCCCTCTGGAATCATTTAAGGGTACCACCCAGTTTTAAGCCCTTTTATTTTATCATGCTTGTTTTTTCACACACTTTTCATGTACCTCATAAATAGTCCCAGTGAGTGAGTAGACTTATAAAAATATACCAAATACATTCCCACTTACCCCACTTCCTGCTGATAGCCACATGGAGAGCCACCAAGAACTGAATGCAGTCGACCCAACATTGAGAAGGAAGGTAGAGATCACCAAAGCGCTGATAATATAGCCACCGGCTGCCTTGATGTAGGAATGGTAAGTAGACCATGGTATGTCTCCTTTATTCAGTTTTTCTTCTGAAATTAGCTGCCCTATACCTTTTCCTGTAACAAATAGCAGTATTAATTTTCTCATGAATCAAACAATGTCATTCAACCTTAGGGATAAACTAAGTGGCCTTGCAGACAAAAAGGCATTCTTGCAACAGCATATTAGAATATCATATCAAGTACATGTCTTGCACTAAATATTATAGCTTTATGGCAAAATAAAACTGGTTGAAGTAGCTGACCACATCATGAACAAAGGGGAAAATAGTAGGACTGATGCAACTTAGCTAAATCTCTCATCATTCCCTTGTTGTAATCAACACATGCATATATGTTCCAACACTTGCCTAACCTGCTAAGGGATTGACATATTTATTTCCTTCTTCAGGCCTCTTTTACATTTATGAGAACCATAACTAGATTTGGAGCTTTACAGCAATCCGCCACACACTTCCATGATGAAACCTGATCCCTCATAATTGTTCTCACTTGTCTTTCCACCATATAACTTCATATATTTCAGCAACTTTCCATACACCTCTTCAGCAATTTTGTTTTTATTGATGCTTAAAAAAAAACTATCAATACTTTTTTTTCGAGTTTGGGTATAAGCCTCTATTCTCCTTCCTGTGAGGAACTCAAGATATTTGCTGCCAATGATGATAATTAATTTCTAAATAATTTCTTGATTCTTTCAGAAATATGACACGTTTTTTTTTCTGCTGACTCTTTCAGTTTACAAACTATACTGGCAAGAAATACCAGTCTATGAACCAGTGGATCCCTCTTCCTAATAAACAGGAGTTTCACTGGCTACAGTGTGTCCAGCAGGGTGCTGGATAGGGAGAAAAAGAAAAAAAAAAATATATATATATATACCGCATTTTACGGCTTATAAGACACACTTTTTTTCCTAAAAAATATCCTGAAAAATACTCATGCGTCTTCCAAGACGAATGTTGGAATGAGACTGCCGCCAAGACTGGCGGGAACCGTTCCGCGGCAACTTTCACCTCGGCAGATTGGCATCAACAATGCCACCTATCATCTGCTAGTGTTGATGTATCATTTAGAACATAAGAAAGTAAGGAAGCTACAAGAGGCCGTGAGACCTGCACGAGGTAGTTCCTGTTACTTAACTCTACCTATATCCACCTCTCTTCCCTATCCATGAATTTATCCAGACTCCTTTTAAAGACCCCAATAGACTCCGCATTGACCACCTGACGACTTAGTCCATTCCAATCATTCACCACCCTATTTGTGAACCAGTTTCTCCCAATTTCCTTTTTAAATCTATGCTTTTCCAGCTTGAATCTGTTACTTCTTGTTCTACCCTGCTTACTAACCTTAAAGTAATCGTCCAGACCATTTCATCATTCCTGATTTAATGCAGTCAAAATATAGCCATGATCGAGTATATCAACAATATGTTGTCACTTTTTGCATCCAGTCACCCGTTTTTAAATGATCCGCATTCAAAATCTGAAAATTCCCCGAGCTCTCAAAACACAACTGATGACCAGCAGACGACGGACCATGGCTCGGTGACGTCACATCAGGAAGCCTCCCAGCCCTGCCTGATACAGATACACGGAAACTCAGAAAGAAACATAGTACTTGAAGAATTTTGGGTGTTTCTGATAGACTTTTTTTGCGATATGGCATATACTTGCATCCTTCATGGGTACAGCAAGAAAGCTGTACCTTTCCAGAGAGCTTAGCACCCATTTCCGACCTATTTGGCCAGATTATGTGTGTGCAGCGCCGTTAAGAGGCGGGTGAGAGCCGTACGGCAAGACAATGTGTTTCACACCGCGCATGACCATATTGGTCATAAAGTGTGACCATATTGGTCACACTTTATATACACATGGATTCCTTATGGAGGGGGGCCACCCTCCTTACTGTGATGATTGCTTGGTCCCCTTAACTGTGCGGCATTTGCTGGTCGAGTGTCCTAGTCTTGGGGCCCTACGTGAGCAATTCTTGTCCCGGTGTCGGGGGGGGGGGGGGGGGGGGGGGGTGCCTACCGTCTCTCCCTGGCATTGGGAGAGAGGTGTTTCCCCGGGACATGAGGTCCATACCTTTATTGAGAGGGTTGGCCTTCTTAACAAGTTATGATGTTTTTAATATTCTTTTATTAATGCTTTTAATACACTATTTTTTTTTTTTTATATATTTTGTTATTTTAAATATTTTGATTATATCTTAAAATTAGTTTTTTAATATTATTTTTACTATATCTTTTGTAAGCAGGCATCAATAACCCCCCAGTTGCGGCGCCTTAAAACAATAATATCTATCTATCTCCTGCAGTGAGGCGGAACTGCTCGGGGATCGCAGAACAGGTAGATTTTGATGGCGGTAAATGATTTTTGCCACCCAGCGGGCACGGTGGAGGGCACCAGGACGCAATATCCTGATCCCACGCAGCGGCTGTCTGCTCGGACGATCAGGGGACAGCTCCAGCAGTTATGCCTGCCCCGGCTGACATGTTTTAACTTATTGACGAAATCCAGTCCGAAACGTGACATAGAGAGGGGCGTGGCCAGAGAGATACTTTCACCACACAACCAGTACAAAACTGTTTGAAAGGGCTTCCTAGTTTCAAAGCTGTGACATACAAGCCAAAATGTCATGCATGTATTAGTATAATAAACCAAGAACCGTAGTAAAATTATTGTGAAATATGTCAGATTTTAGACTCATTGCGCGACCCCTAAATATAAATATTTTTCAAAAATATTTTGCACACGTCGTTTTATGAGTAAATGGATCAATATGACTGCCCGTTCCAGTTGAAATTCAAATATTGCCAAATAAGAGACACCCTAATATATATACATATATATATACCGTATTTGACGGGGCATAAGACGCACCTCCTTATACGACGCACCTCCGCATAAGACGCACCTCCGTATAAGACGCACCTCCGCATAAGACGCACCGCCGCATAAGACGCACCTCCGTATAAGACGCACCTCCGCATAAGACGCACCTCCGCATAAGACGCACCTCCGCATAAGACGCACCTCCGCATAAGACGCACCTCCGCATAAGACGCACCTCCGCATAAGACGCACCTCCGCATAAGACGCACCGCCGCATAAGACGCACCTCCGCATAAGACGCACCTCCGCATAAGACGCACCTCCGCATAAGACGCACCTCCGCATAAGACGCACCTCCGCATAAGACGCACCTCCGCATAAGACGCACCGCCGCATAAGACGCACCTCCGCATAAGACGCACCTCCGCATAGACGCACCTCCGCAAAAGGACGCACCGCCGCATAAGACGCACTCCGTATAAGACGCACCGCCGCATAGACGCACCTCCGCATAAGAGGGCACCGCCGCATAAGACGCACCTCCGATAAGACGCACCTCCGCATAAGACGCACCTCCGATAAGACGCACCCCCGCATAAGACGCACCTCCGCATAAGACGCACCTCCGCATAAGACCCCACCTCCGCATAAGACGCACCTCCGTATAAGACGCACCTCGTATAAGGACGCACCTCCGCATAAGACGCACCTCCGCATAAGACGCACCTCCGCAAAAGACGCACCTCCGTATAAGACGCACCTCCCCCATAAGACGCACCTCCGCATAAGATGCACCTCCGCATAAGACGCACCTCCGCATAAGACGCCCCTCCGCATAAGAGCACCTCCGCATAAAGACGCACCTCCGCTAAGACGCACCTCCGAAATAAGACGCACCTCCGCAAAAGACGCACCTCCGCATAAGACGCACCTCCGCATAAGACGCACCGCCGCATAAGACGCCCCTCCGCATAAGACGCACCTCCGCATAAGAGCCACCTCCGCATAAGACGCACCCGCATAAGACGCACCTCCGTATAAGACCCCACCGCCGCATAAGACGCACCTCCGCATAAGACGCACCGCCGCATAAGACGCACCTCCGCATAAGACGCACCTCCGCATAAGACGCACCTCCGCATAAGACGCACCTCCGCATAAGACGCACCTCCGCATAAGACGCACCTCCGCATAAGACGCACCTCCGCATAAGACGCACCTCGTATAAGACGCACCTCCGCATAAGACGCACCTCCGCAAAAAGACGCACCTCCGCATAGACGCACCCCCGTATAAGACGCACCTCCGCATAAAAAGCGCACCTCCGCAAAAGACGCACCTCCGCATAAGACGCACCTTCCGCATAAGACGCACCTCCGCATAAGACGCACCTCCCGCATAAGACGCACCTCCGCATAAAAACGCACCCCCGCATAAGCGCACCTCCGCATAAGACGCACCTCCGCAAAAGACGCACCTCGCATAAGACGCACCGCCGCATAAGACGCACCTCGCATAAGCCCGAAACCTCCGCTAAGACGAACCTCCGCATAAGACGAACCTCCGCATAAGACGCACCTCCGGATAAGACGCACCTCCGGATAAGACGCACCTCCGCATAAGACGCACCTCCGCATAAGACGCACCTCCGCATAAGACGCACCTCCGTATAAGACGCACCTCCGTATAAGACGCACCTCCGTATAAGACGCACCTCCGTATAAGACGCACCTCCGCATAAGACGCACCTCCGCATAAGACGCACCTCCGCATAAGACGCACCTCCGCATAAGACGCACCTCCGTATAAGACGCACCCCTATTTTACAAGGAGGTTTTGAGAAAAAATAATATTGGTGTTTTTGAGGGAATTTTTTTTTTTTGTAAATTTAGCAAAAGTTATTAAAAAAAAAAGGATTTGTAGGGCAAAGCAAATGATTATGAGCATGTACCTGAATTCAATATTCACAGTGCAGTGAATGTGAATGATAAATTATATTAGTTAAAATGTAAAGGGAATGACAGGGTAACCAAAATCGGTCATAAATCATAATATATTGCAGGATGCCCCCACGAATTGATATTCTAATATTTTGCTACCTATGACATATAGCTTAGATTTAATGTTGTAGGTATGCCTTTGTTGCTTTTCTGCTATGTGTTTAGATTTTGTGGAAAATTTGCAGTATAGATATTGGTATTATTTTGGTAGTGGGCTTTCAAAAGTCCTAGGACTCTTACCTACATCATCGTGTAGCTTTCTTCATTCTGAGTATTTTGAGCCCCATTTCCCATGGTGCAATTGAATAATAATGGTATTACACGTAGTACCGAAAATCTACCGTTATTTCATCCAGAAAGTTAAGTTAGGTTAAATCAGATTAGGTTAGGTTAGAGGTGGGGTTTGGTTTAGTAACAGATGATAAAGAAAAAACGAAAGTTACCCATAATATGGCAGTGTAAAGCGTAGCAATGTTTGCGGGGTGGACCTGGAGGGGCAGGTTGGCCCCCCCCCCCCAACACACATGTAAACAAACATTGATTTCCGACAAAAACGAGAGCACAATTAATTCAAAATACATCAAAATTATTCAGGAGGACTAAGTTTCGGCCTCGAAAACGGTGGTTGTCCAATAACAAAAATTCACGAAGGTATTTAGGTAACACTGTAAGGTAACCATCTCTATCTTGTTGTTATTGTTGTAATTGTTGAATGACACCGTTGTCGGGATCGACGATATTTGCCCTGGTTTACACCTATGAATCTATCACAGTCGCGAGGGTTGATTAGTCTTCTTCAGGAAGGTACAGGTGAACCCTGGTTCACACTCTGAAATCACAGCAGCGTTCCGTCAGCCGTGTTTTGTATTCACACTATTCGTCACGGTTCCGTCATTTTCGGCAGTTCCTGCTCACCCTCTAAGCAGGCATGGTGCCTCAGAGGCTATGGTTGAAGAAAAATTTTCATTAATACACTTCTGTTGGAGAAGAAGAGGAGTTGAACTCTAAAAGATATTGTTTTGGGTACATAAAGCCTTGAGAAAACGACAATTATCAGCACGGCACAGTCTCATTACGTTAAAATATTCTTCCCCAGAAACCGTTACGTGACAGGGCGGTACGTGATGTATTGGAGCCGTGACGGCAGCGAACCGTTTAGTGTAACACGTCTATTTGTTTGAATGTAAGAAATGCTAAGGATGTGATGAGACGGTGCCTTGTCACCATGGTGTGATTCGGCCTTGAGGCTGATGGTGTGGTGCCGTGATGGGTCTTGGTCTTGGTGTACCGTGTGGAATAATTTTGTCCCGTCTACAGATACCATTGCAGCCTTTTTACTAGCACTCTTTCATACAGTTTCCTTATCCGTAGAGGTACAGGGGTGAGGATTGATGGGTCGAGGTGGTACAAAGGCCTATGCTGTCTCCTATCCCACCTTGCTTACCACTGTAGCGGCGCTAACACACACACGCACATACACACCTGCATCGGATTAGGCCACCCCCCTTTCTGGGACCAGGATTAGAGGCCCGAGGGTGACCTGACGCTGACCTGTCTTGTCCTCGCCGACACAACTGCAGCATCAGCCAGGTAATTCAGTCAGGCACAGGACACACAGAGACACACACACCGCGCACCTCTTGTCCCCACGTTGTACAATGACTCGCTGTCAAATAAACAACAAAGCCACGACGCCCTTTCTCCATCCTTGTGTGTATAGACAGACTCCCCAAGATACTACACCTCCCTCTCACCGCTCACACTCCTTCAAATAAAACTTTAACACGCTCTTTGTTTCACTATTCCATTCATCAACAATACTCATTCCAGTGAAAATTCCATCACCATTTTCTGCTTCCCTTCTATCATCTCCTTCCAACTGTTGTGTCAACTTGTATGGCCCGAGTCGAATGCGGGTTACGGCGACATCTAATATGCAGGATGTTTGTCTTTTCCATGGGTGCGGGGAGGAGTCTGAGCGGTAATGACCCATGGCGGGTGAGCGGAGGGCGTCGCCGAGTGAAGTATCCCAGGTGAAGCGGCAGACCCGAGATATCAGACATTTTACAATGGAGAGCAGCAGCGGGGGGTGGATGATGTTTACATCTGACACGGCCATCTTGGCAGCAACAATCGCTATCTTGTTGCCCCAGCTCTTATTTTCTCTTAAACTCCAACCTTTTTTTAGTATTATGCATTACTGTTGATAACACAGTTACAAATTTGTGCTCAGTGAACTACTGCTCATCACAGATCACTCCAGACCCCTTAGTAATACACCACCGGCTGTTCTGCATTCTCTGCCCGACCTCTCATTCCCTAATATGGCCGCATTAGACACATGGTGAACTTTGCATTCCTTTTTAAGGGAAAAAACTGCGTCTTATGCGCCGGCAAATACGGCATATATGCACTGGTACCTTAACTTACGAGTTTTCCGAGTTACGAGCAGTCGCTCGGTCGATTTTTTGCTTTGAATTGCGAGCCAAAATCCGAGTTACGAGCGAGCTTCAGATACACCGCTGCTAGTTGGCGCGCAGAACACCACAACATCTGTCCAGCATCCCGCGTCTCACTCGTTCACTTCACGTGGTTACCTCGCCGTGGAAGCATCTCTGTTGTGTTGTGCTCACACAGGCGAATGCAAATGGCGGAGGGTGAGTGCAGTACGTTTAGCGGCAGTTCCACCCACAGCTGTTTCCAACAGCTGATTGATACACAGTGTAAACACTGGCGAATGCAAATGGCGGAGGGTGAGTGCAGTACGTTTAGCGGCAGTTCCACCCACAGCTGTTTCCAACAGCTGATACACAGAGTATAAACACTGGCGAATGCAAATGGCGGAGGGTGAGTGCAATACGTTTAGCGGCAATTCCACCCACAGCTGTTTCCAACAGCTGATACACAGAGTGTAAACACTGACGAATGCAAATGGCGGAGGGTGAGTGTAGTCCAGGCATATAGGTACAGTAACAAAAATGGGGTGATTTTTTGGGGGCTGGAACGGATGAATGGTATTTCAATTAATTTTAATGGGGAAATTGATTTGATATACGAGCAAATTAAGTTACGAGCTCGATCAATGAATGAATTAAACTCAAAAGCCAAGGTACCACTGTACTATATATATATATTTTATATATATATATATATATATATATATAATATATATATATATATATATTTATATATATATATATATATATATATATATATATATATATATATATATATATATTATATATAATATATAATAGATAGATATGGTGAGGTTTGGATATGTGTCTACTTTAAGTTTCATAATAGACACGGTAAAATGTTGGAAATTAATATAAATTATTATGTTTTCTATGATTGTGAGTACTGGTCAATAAAAAATATTTAGCTATTTTATATCTAATGACCAGGCTGATATATATGGTGCACTATAATTAGTCTTTTCTTTACCTGCAAGATAATTTCTTTCATGAAAAAAAAGCTTCTTAACATGTCTTCATTCACAAAATGGAAAAAAATTCAACTCACCTTCAATTGATCCTTCTCTTACATCATCCATAAATCTATCTGGAATACTATTTCTTTCACTCCCTGTTGACATTGTTGAGTCCAGACGTCTACGTACAGCTGGAGTAGATAACTCATCTCTGTAAAAAGTTTGGGCTAACAACATTGAAAATTTTCATTGGGATTCACCAGATTATTATCAGACTCTTCCTAACTTTTTTTAAACTGGTCATTTTACAGTCATGAGATAGCATCTGAGAATACAACACAATGCAGATATCCAAGTACATGACGAAGAATTTTTATATAACAGCTTTGAAGAATGTCTACTTTTATACAGTTTTTTTGTAGTTTTACAGATACACTTTCCTTTTTCTCACACTCATCTTGTTGCATTTTGTAGTTATGTTTTACTTTGTATCTATCTATATATCTATCTATCTATCTATCTATCTATCTATCTATCTATCTATCTATCTATCTATCTATCTATCTATCTATCTATCTATCTATCTATCTATCTATCTATCAATATATATATATATATATATATTATATATATATATATATATATATATATATATATATATATATATATATTTATATATATATATATCTCTCTCCTCTCTCTCTCTCTCTCTCTCTCTTCTCTCTCTCTCTCTCTCTCTCTCTCTCTCTCTCTCTCTCTATATATTATATATATATATATATATATATATATATATATATATATATATACAGGTTGCCCATCAGTAATCCGGCAACCACGGGACCTTAGGACTGCCGGATTTTCGAAATTTTCGGATTATTGATGTTTTGTCCCCTGACTCTATATATGCTGTATAATATATTGTAACAGAAAATTTCAACACCTTCACTTACACGAAGATTAAACCAGGTTATCAGCACTTGGTCCAGATCAGAACTTTTTCCTTCTGTCATTGACTTCCTTATAAACATCTGCTTTTTTGATCCACTGTCAGTAAAGAACTTTAGCACTTTTTCTTTCTGTTTTTTTATATCATAGACTGTTGAAGACCCAATGCCGTACATTTCACAAACACTTCGCACAGACACACCACTATCAAGTCTTTTTAACAGTTCAACTTTCTCTGTGATCGACAACGAGCAATGTTTGCATTTTACGCTACTTCTTTTATTCGCCGAATCCATGATAAATCCATGATCCATGGGCTATACAGCAGCAGATTTTAACATTTACGGCAAATAAATGAGAAGGAATGCCTGTTTGCTGTCGGAAGCTTGAGCATACAGCTGATTCTGGGTACAGCGCCATCAAAACAAACGGCGCCTCCCGAAAACAGTGGCGCGCCAACCCGTGAAATTTGAAACTGCACTCCGAAATTCATGCCGGAAAACTGATGGAACCGGAATATTGATTGCCGGATATAGTATGTAACTGTATATATATATATATATATATATATATATATATTATATATATATATATATATATATATATATATATATATATATATATATATATATATATATTATATATATATATATATATATATATATATATATATATATGTATATATATATATACACACACTCAACCCTCGGCTATTGCGCCTTATTGGTGCCGCTATCGGAGCGCTATAGCCAAAATCGCGATAGCCGAACAGCAGAACTAATGGTAATCATTCTAATTGGTGACTGGATCCCCAAGATGACCACATATTCTACCACTTATTTTGGTATTTTGGTATTTTCAACCAGTAACTAAGTATGAGGCTAGAAGTGCTCTTTTCCTATGCATTTTGATGTGTTCAGAATGATGGTTACATTAAAAATCATCAAAAACCCCAGGGTTGACGTGGAATGACGATGTGAGCCGTGTGACCAACGATAAGCACATGGCTCATCCAAGCTTGCTGTGAGAGTTGATAAGGAACACCTGACCGTCGCCACGCTGTTACCGGCTGCTAACACACTGTTACCGGACACCTTAACGGCTGTTGTTGTATATTTTCCCGCTATATCAGCTAAGTGCTAAACATTACCATGATAAACCCTTGAGGTGCTGTGATGGAGTTCCCAACAGTGAAAGTTATAGTATACGTAAAGTAATAAAAAAACCTCAGAGAGATAATGTCATTCCCCCTCGAGTGTTAAATGAAAAGGAGAAAGGAGCTATAGACAGGGGCAGCCATGCATGGTGGTGGCCATGACCAAGTGACGACCAGCTAGAGATAGGGCTCTGGTTACCACATTATGGGAAAATCTGACGTTAACCCCTTGAGACCCAGAACGTAATTTCCATCGTAATTTGGCTACCATTAGACAATTTTTAGTGAATATAAGCAATATTTTATAGATATGATCTGTTTAGTATCCTCGTCTACTAACTAATTTGGTATACATAAGAACATAAGAAAATAAGGAAGCTACAAGAGGCCGCGAGGCCTACACGTGGTAGTTCCTGTCACCTAACACTACCTACATCCACCTTTCATCCCCATCCATGAACCTATCCAGCTCCCCTTTAAAACTCCCCAATGACTCAGCACTAACTACCTGTCTACTGAGACCATTCCATTCATTCACCACCCTATTTGTGAACCAGTTTTTCCCTATTTCCTTTCTAAATCTACGCTTTTCCAGCTTGAATCCGTTACTTCTTGTTCTACCCTGGTTAAAAGCCGTAAGAACTTTTCCTACCTCTCCTTTATTAAATCCCTTTATCCACTTAAAAACTTCTATCAGATCGCCCCTTACTCTGCGTCTCTCGAGTGAGTGTAATTTTAATAACTTCAATCTCCTCTCATAACTAAAGTTATGCATCCCTTGTATCATTTTGGTCATCCTTCTTTGCACTTTTTCTAACAACACTATATCCATCCTGTAATATGGAGACCAAAACTGAACTGCATAGTCTAGGTGAGGCCTGACTAGAGCCAGATAAAGCTTTAGAATAACTTCCGCACTTCTACTTTTAACACTTCTGGTAATGAATCCTAATACTCTATTAGCTCTATTTCTGGCCTCAATACATTGTTTCCTAGGTCGGAGGTCTGGGCTCACCCTCACTCCCAAGATCTTTTTCACCTTCTGATTTTTTCAGCGATACATTGCTTATGGTGTATCTATTACCAGGGTTTTTTCTACCAACATTCATAGCGCTACATTTATCAATATTAAATTCCATCTGCCATCTGACTGCCCACTCGTTAAGTTTATCTAAGTCTCCCTGCAATATGTTTACATCAGACTGTGATCCAATAATCCTACCTAACTTAGTATCATCAGCAAACTTGCTGATATCACTGCTAATCCCACTATCCAAGTCGTTGATGTAAATCAAAAATAGTAATGGGCCCAAAACAGACCCTTGTGGAACTCCACTTGTCACCAGTCCCCATTCAGATTTGGAACCATTAATTGTAACCCTTTGTTGCCTATTACTTAGCCAAGCTCTGATCCAATGAAGAACCTTCCCATCTATACCATGAGCCCTAACCTTATTTAAGAGTCGCTCGTGTGGTACTTTGTCAAATGCCTTACTAAAGTCCAGATATATTATAACATAATCCTTATCATTATCTGCCGTCTCATAAACTTTCCTATAAAAACTCAATAAATTGGTGAGACATGACCTACCCTTGGTGAATCCATGTTGTGAATCATTGATCAAACTATGTTTATCTAAGTGCTCTCAAATGTTTTTTGCAATAATAGATTCCAATAATTTCCCCACCACTGATGTTAGACTTACGGGTCGATAATTTGACTTTAGTCCTCTGTCTCCCTTCTTAAATATGGGAACAACATTTCCTTTCCTCCACAATAATGGCACATCGCCTATCTCAACCGATTTCCTAAAAATGTGCACTAACGACTCACTAACAACCTCCTTGCATTCCTTTAATACCCTGGGAGACACTTCATCTGGTCCTGGCGATTTAAATGTTTTCATTTTTTCTATACCCTCCTCCACCATTTCCCTAGTTATCACAATATCTTTGAGTTTCTCCTCATCGCTTCCTTTGAACATCTGTTCACTATCAGGTATCGTCTGTGTATCCTCCTCCGTAAAAACACTTAAGAAATAATCATTTAGACTCCTACACATATCCTCATCCGTATTTAAGACCTCACCCTGTCCTGACCTTAACAGCCCAACTAATTCCCTTGTCTTTGTTTTATAAACCTGATAAAACCCCTTTGGGTCCCTTTTCGCCTGTTCTGCTACTTTCTATTATAATAATATAAGCGAAAGTGTGTGTGTCTGTCTGTCTGTCTGTCCGCGATAGGTGCCGCCCCCAGTGCCCCAATCCCCTCATATGGCACAGTTTTGGAACCAGCTCGACCAGGGGAAGATTTTAAGCCCAATTATGAGATGATCCGATCACTTTTTTTTTTTTTTAGCAGCCTATTAGCGAGAATTGTGAAAAAAAAGTGGTTTGCGAGAATTGAGGAAACCTTGATGTAGGGTGATGGGTAATGGGTGAGTGAATGGGTGTGGGGTGATGGGTGAGTGAATGGGGGGGGGGTGATGGGTGAGGGAATAGATGGGGTGATGGGAAATGGGTGAGTGAATGGGTGTGTGGTGATGGGTAATGGGTGAGTGAATGGGTGGGGGGTGATGGGTAATGGGTGAGTGAATGGCTTGGGGGTGATGTGAATGGGTTGGCGTTAATACATACAATCATGATTTCAGGAAAGCTAGAAGGGGCTATCTGGAGCGTCTGTGTTTGGTGGGCCACAGGCCCACCACCTGCGGTACACCACCGCGGAGGGCTATTGGTGGGCCACAGGCCCACCAATAGCCCTCCGCAGGAGCTAGTCAAAAAGTCCGCCCGGAGGGCGGCTTTGCGGCTAGTATATATATATCTATAATAATATAAGCGAAAGTGTGTGTGTGTGTGTGTGTGTGTGTGTGTGTGTGTGTGTGTGTGTGTGTGTGTGTGTGTGTGTGTGTGTGTGTGTGTCTGTCTGTCTGTCCGCGATAGGTGCCGCCCCCTGTGGCGGAATCCCATCATATGTCACAGTTTTGGAATCAGGTTGACCAGGGGAAGGTTTTAAGCCCACTTATAGGATGATCCAATCATTTTTTTTTTTTTTTTTTTAGCAGCCTATTAGCGAGAACTGTGTAGAAAAAAAAGTGGGTTGCGAGAATTGAGGAAACCTTGATGTAGGGTGATGGGTAATAGGTGAGTGAATGGGTGGGGTGATGGGTAATGGGTGTGGGTTGATGGGTGAGTGAATGGGTGGGGGGTGATGGGTGATGGGTGAGGGAATAGGTGGGGGTGATGGGTAATGGGTGAGTGAATGGGTGTGTGGTGATGGGTAATGGGTGAGTGAATGGGTGTGTGGTGATGGGTAATGGGTGAGTGAATGGGGGGGGTAATGGGTGGGGGGAATACATACATTTCAGGAAAGTTAGAAGGGTCTATCTGGAGAGTCTGTGTTTGGTGGGCCGAAGGCCCACCAATAGCCCTCCGCAGGAGCTAGCCAAAAAGTCCGCCCGGAGGGCGGTTTTGCTTTCAGGAAAGTTAGAAGGGGCTATGATGTGAATGGGTTGGCGTTAATACATACATTTCTACATCCATGATTTCAGGAAAGCTAGAAGGGGCTATCTGGAGAGTCTGTGTTTGGTGGGCCTTCGGCCCACCAAACACAGATGGTGGGCCAAAGGCCCACCAATAGCCCTCCGCAGGAGCTAGCCAAAAAGTCCGCCCGGAGGGCGGCTTTGCGGCTAGTAATCTCATAATTGTTCTTAGCAACTCGAATTAATTTCACTGTCCTCGCCATCACGTTATACTGTTCTTTGTTTACCAATCCTGCCTTTATACAGGGAGGTCCCGAAGATACGAGCAGTTAGGTTCCACCTGGCATACTCGTAAAGCGAAATCTCATATAACGAGACACATAACTAATGGTAAAATATAGGTTTGGTTCCAGGACCCCATCAATTTAAAAAAAAAAAAAAAAAAAAAAAAAAAAAAAAAAAAAAAAAAAAAAAAAAAAAAAAATTCAAGCTAAAATAAACTGTAGCAAACACAACAAACAAACAGCGTCTATATTACCCACACTGTACTACCTATTCTGTAGAAAAAGCATTCTGAAAGAGAAAATAGCACACAAAATAACATAACTGCACATTAATTAAACATAAAACATGCATAACAAGCAAAAAAGACGTTGTAATGTAGGGGACGCCGCGTGATACAACATAAGGTAGTGTAGTGGTCCCAAGGTTGGGACCGCACACCTGGCTAATTACCCCTAATGGTCAGGCCGCGCCATATTCTTAATTACCCTTCAGGTCATGCCTTGCTAGGGGTGACCTGACTGCAGTCCCAAGGTTGGGGCCGCACACCTGCTAATTACCCTTAAATGTCAGGCCGGGCCATATGCTTAATTACCCTTCAGGTCAGGGCTTGCTAGGGGTGACCTCACTGGGGTCAACCAAATCCCCCTTTGTCCAGCCTGGGAGTGGTAGGGTGCGCATTTTGAACTTGATAATTTTACTCACCCCAGTTTGAATGTCATATCATTGGATTTTCGATCTCGTATATTGAAAATAGACACTAATTTACACCTCGCGTATCATCGGATTCTCGTATACCGAATGCTCGTATAACGGGACCTCCCTGTATTCAGTTACTTTTCGTAATTGTATGGCTCGACAACATACAATTTTTTATAGCAAAGGAAAGATCTAGGCGTGAAGGGGTTAAATAGAATGAAGAAGTGATAACAGGAAAAGAGCTAAACTCGTACTGTCCCATCGCCATAACTATGTACTATTATCCAGCATGGCTTTGAAGTCGTGAATATTCATGGCATTTACTACCTCCTTATCCAGATTATTCCACAGATCAATGTATCTGTATGGGAAGCTATATTTTTGATATCTCACTTGCATGTGGTCCTTTTCAACTTCTTGCCATGACCTCTCGTATCTCTTGCATCTCAAAAAACATATCCTCTTTATCAACATTTCCTAGTCCCTTGTAAACCCTGAACACATTAATCAGATCATCCCTTTTCTTTCTTTTCTGACAGTCTTTCCTCGTACGGTAAATTTTTTAAGCTTGGGACCATCTTCGTTACTGCCCTCTGTATTTTTTCAATTGCTTTTATATCTTTCATATTATGTGGTGTATAAAGGAAGATATTGAGTCTGGCTGCTATGCAATGCAAGCAAGCAATGGAAAATTCATGCCATTGGGGGAAAAAATCAATAACATGTCATTAGAAAATAATAAATCAGTGACAAATCAGTAACAAATGCATCAAGACTATTCGAGATCTGCAATTATATTCCTGGTGCCTTGATTTCATGTACCAGTGTTGCTTCATTACATTCAAAAGTAAATCTAGGATCATGAATAAGGCCATGCGGTCTCTGAAAATAAAAAGCGATGCAGTCTTGTATCTCATTTAAGGTTTTTCTATCAATCATTTTGTTCCTTTTGCTGCACACTTTTTCAGTAATTGAAATAACTCATATCCTTACCTTTCTATATCCATTACCACACCTGGTTGCTACATTACCAAAGCCTAACTGAAAACCTAATCCCTATGTTTCATATTGAATCATAGCTGCCATTCAAATACCCAACCGAGTGTGACCATCACGCTAAATCACAGCTACCACATGTTTTAAGGGGAGCGTCACACAAATATTTCCGAAAAAAATTGAAATATTAGAAAAAATTCTCCTGTGTAGTTGAACACTTGAGCAAGCTTGTGACAAAGTATTATAATGAAAGCAAAAAAAATGAGTTATGACTGATTTTCTCCCCCCCCCCGAAAAATATCCGTATAGAAAATTTGTATGATATTCACTGGCATAGGCATACTGGCACCTCTCAGTCCCTCTCTGTGAGACAGAGGTTCGTCTCAAGGCCTCAGTAGTGAGGGAGTAGAGGGAGAAGCCGGGTGTCGCTGCTCGTCTCTCAGCCTTCCACCATTCCTGCTCCCTCCAGACCATTTACCATTTATTCAGCGCAGGATTGATCTACCTCACGCTCTCTACCTCCTCCACCACCATGCCGAGGACATCAAGACATAAAGTGGCTCAGAGAGAGAGAATGCTGGCTGTAGTTCAGCAAACTGTTCATGCACATCTGACAGCTAGCACCCTTTTGTGACTAGTACCTTTTGCAAAAGGGGGGACCAGATACCAGCTATGTCATATAACACTTCAAGAGTGATAGAGAGCGTGGCTGTGAGAGTATACAAACAAACCAGCATCTGCTTAGACTCACTGAGCCTCGAGGTTTAAGGGGCGCGTGGCTTTTCAAATCGCGCACCTTTAAACATCGATACAGTAAACCCTCTATAATTCGATCAAATTGGGGGGAGGCCTGTGTCGAATTAGCCGCAAGTCCGAATTATCCGATGGTTACCTCTAGCCCCCCCACACAATAAAAACTCACTCAAACATCCTAAAACAGCACAGATTGTATTAATTATACTCACCAAAACATGGTTAATACTGAAGTCTAGAAAATGCAGTACTACTGTAAACTGAGCACTCAGGCGTCAGTGATAACGTCTTCAGGCAAAGCTGCGTTCAGAAAAGCAACGCGCACAGGTGCACACGGAGGCGCACGGTGACGTCAGTATACAGTATGCCTAATTGGCATACTGTATACTGATGTAGCAGCTACCCTTGCACTACAGCCCAGCTGGGAGGTGGATCGCTACTGAGTTGTCAGCTCGCGCCACACTGAGGGTATGTATTGGGGTTGGAACACAGAAGGGCTGGGGGCGCGGCACGATGTGTATTAGAGACTTAACCTCTAATTACAGAGAGCTGGCAGGACGACTGGTCACTGCCTCGCCGGAGTCACAACTGCCCGCCTAGGGTGACGCTGAGATGTGGCGGGAAGATGAGGGTTGCCACCCCCCCCCCCCCCATATTACACAAATAGCTCACCGTGGGCGGTGTAATGATAAAACAGAAACATTTGAAAAAGAGTGAACCGAGGGATACAAACACATTTTGTGATATGTGTGGCACTCAGTGTGTTGCCTGAGGGGTGGCGTTACCTAACACGTAGTCCCATCACTATTTTCTTGCTGAGCATGTACTCCTCTAAGGAGCACTGGCACTCAGGGCACCTAAAGCCGCACTCATTCGCTTTGGCGCGGCACTGGGAGATATACGCACACACACTGTCACTCGATGCCTGTACTAGAGAGAAGAATTCCGCCCACGCCCCGATGATACAGCGTGTACCGATCACCACGCTTCTCACAACGTCGATTGCCTCCGTGGTTGAGAGCTGCCTGAACACTTGCTTGCCCAGGCGCGCGTCGATGCGCTGTTGCACCTCTGTGTTACAAAGGAGGCGTACATAAGGTGCCGCTGTGGGTGCCGCCCAACTGCAGATGCTGCTGTAGTCCTCTACGCTGGTGGCCCATGCCTCAAACGTTGCCGGCGACATGCCCACGGTCGCTCCCTCTGGTCCTGGAGGAGGTGGTGGGCGATGCTGCCGGGTCGTTGGCCAGAGTTGCTGCTGAGTGGCTGGTGTGATGTCGGGGCTTGGTGTATAACGCGTGGCGTTATGGTATGGCGGCAGGGTGGACCACGCGGCTGTTCCCGCGCGCCCGCTGCCTGCCGGAGGCGTCTCTACGCCGCCCATGCCTTCCTCCATGAGCCCCTGAAGATACTGCGCCATATTGGGGTTGGAACACAGAAGGGCTGGGGGTGTGGCACGATGTTTATTAGAGACTTAACCTCTAATTACAGAGAGCTGGCAGGACGACTGGTCACTGCCTCGCCGGAGTCACAACTGCCCGCCTAGGGTGACGCTGAGATGTGGCGGGAAGATGAGGGTTGCCATACACCCCCACAGTATGTAAACAAAGAGAAAAGAAAGCTTCTGCTCTTCGCTCTCCTCTTCTTGCCTCCTTAATATTTCATTTCCTGCTGCCATAACTTCTGCTGCATCAAATACAAGGTCATCAGCAAATTATTTTTCAACAACAAGAATAGCTACAGAGATAAATTTCGGTAGCTGCTATCTTGGTAGCAATGTGTATTGTGAAGCATTCAGTATCATTCAGAAGAGAGAGTGCGGAGGGGGGGG
The DNA here is from genome assembly GCA_016584305.1 of Chionoecetes opilio. Classification (NCBI taxonomy): domain Eukaryota; kingdom Metazoa; phylum Arthropoda; class Malacostraca; order Decapoda; family Majidae; genus Chionoecetes; species Chionoecetes opilio. Next base: position 217,555 of record JACEEZ010008075.1, read on the forward strand.
GGGGCGGGTGACCGCTACTGAACGCAGCCGTGGCCGGTGTCACTCGGGGGATTTGTAAGGTAAGGTCTTCAGTGCTTGAGGTGCTTAATGTGTTGGAAGCGATGTGGCTGACAAAGTGGATGGCACAGAGGAGATGGAAGATGCTGCAGAAAACTGAAAATTCGAACTTCAGATCTGATTATGGAAATTTGGAAAGTTGTTGAAAAATTTGAACTTGGGCTGAAACAGGTCAAATTATCTGAAGTTCGAATCCTATGGGTTCGAATTAGAGAGGGTTTACTGTACTGAAAAACTTGCTTTTTTCCAGTTTTCATTTAATAACTTCGCCACTATTGTACCAAATTTAATAATCATATATCATTGGAAATAGGAATGAAGATGTGATTTTCTGATCTTCTGGGTTTTTTTTCTATTTGGGTAAATAATTGCAAATACGTACATCTACGAGATTAAAAAAAAAAAAAATCTTAAAACTTAAGAAGAATGAACCTCAAAATTCTTAGAAGATGAATTGTTTGGATATTTTGTAATGCATATTTGGTAATTTTTTCATCACTGCAAGTCATTGGACAAAAATGTTATTATGAGTTAAATTTCTATAAAAAAATGGATTTTTTTTTAATGCAGTTATGTATCGTATCGAGCTATGGATCTGAAAATGAGCTAGGATTATTTTGGCATTAGCATACTTTTGACATTACATTAAAAAAAATCATGACAATACACTGATAATTAAGAAATGGTGTGACACTCCCCTTAACTGTAACTGCATATACTGAGCTAGACTGCAAGTCACACTAAGAGTAAAGTCATTATGTCTGAGCTCTCTTTTCAACTGTCTGTATCATCAACTTTGTTCACACATTTTGTATGAAAAAAGTGTCTTAGCATTTCAAAATGTTGTTTCTTCTTTCTATATTTATTCCCATTAACAATATTTGCCAAATAAATCTGCATATTTTTAAGTCCTACAAAACTATTTCTGAAAAGTAATACAAGCATCTATAAACTAAAGTGCAACTAATCCTTACCTTTCATATTCTTCTTTTCCAACAGTATCCATGAAAGATTGGAACAAAGTAGCATACTCCACACTGTCTTGTAAAAGCTTGATATGTGAATCAAACCCAACAACATGTCCATCTTGTAGGTGAAGAACACGGTCACACTGAGGCAGGTACTAATCCAAAGAAGAAAATATTTGACTACATATTTCAACATATCATTTCATGATATGTGATGATTATCGTATTATATCATATAATACAAGTACTCTGAACTAATTGAGAAATAATACATTAATTCCAGTTAACAGACATACCTGAAGCTGATGTGTTACAAATATTGTAGTCTTCCCTTGAAGAGCTCTTTTAATGACCCACTCGAAGAGGTGGCTGCCAACATGGGCATCAACAGCACTAAGGGGGTCATCCAACAGGTAAACTTCTCTGAAAAGAAAGAAAAATATATAACATCAGCTCTAAGTTCCAATTCCAACTCGTAATGTAAAAGTATTTCATAACTAAAATTTAAAAAAAATCAACCTCAGTCTGCTCCAATATTGCAGTTGCAATATTATGCATGTCATTTTCTAGGGCTACTGCTCTTTTGGACGTATTGAATGGATACACTTCAGTAGTCCTGTGCACAATATCTATTACTTACAATTATACCAAAACTGTCCACCAATATTTCTAGAATTACACTCCTTCATCCTTTCCACTGGTAGGCTAATCATTGGAACACTGCCTATTCCTCTTTGCAATTAAAGCTCCTTTAAAAAATTAGGAAGTCCATTAATTACCTATAAAAACTTTGATACAAGTGACTCCAGTCACAACATAAATATTGGGTAGGAAGTACAAATGGCCCTGCTCAAAACCATTACAAAAACAATCATAAACTACCTTACCAGAGTGTCTGATAGTCTATATCAGTGGTTCTTAAGGTGAAGGGCACCGGAAAATTCAAGTGTCCATTCACAAAAAAGTTGAGTCATTAGCTGAAATCATAATATGCCTGTTTGCTCATCTCCCCCACCTCCATTTTTTTTTTTTAACAAACAAGAGGAACTGAGGTCATTTGTTCATTAAATGTTATTTGTTAATTCCAACTAAGTTTTTAATACCTACCAGAAAATCTTTCTTCAATTTTGATGGACAGGCAAAGGTGTATTACATGTAGATATGTGTGGTGTTATGGTAGTTGAGTGGTTAAATTGGTACATGGGAGGCGAGTTGCCAACCCTGTCCGTGAGAGAAGGGTCGGTCGTTGGTCAGCTGGCAGGGTCTGAGGTCGGACGTATTGAGAGAGTAGCGGCAGTGGTGATGTTTGGTTTATTAGGTGGGGAGTGTGAACCTACGAGAGATTAAGTGTTGTGTGATCAAGTTGAATGGAGTTGGAGTTGCCCCGATTATTGGGGTGTAGAGGACGGAGGTCCGAGCTGTTGGGTTTGTCATTCGTCTCTGGCTGACCGTGCTGGAGTGCCCTGCTACTGGGGGTGAGTGTTTGCCACAGCTGCTTTTCTATTTATTTATATTTAGTGGTACAAGCTATCTGGGCTTCAACAATGGCATCTAAAGTTAGTAGTGAGATGATAAAGCCGTTTACTGGAGAGGGCGACGTTGTGGCATGGTTGAAAAGGGTGAAGTTAATGGTAAAATTGCAGAAAATATCTGACTTAAGTTTCCTCCCTCTTTATTTGGAGGGTGATGCCCTAGCAATGTACTTAGAAATTAAAGAAAATTATCAGGAAAACTCTGATAAGATTGAGGCTTGACTAAAAGAAGATTTCATGGATGAGCCATTTGTTGCTTATGGAAAACTAGTACACATAAAATGGACTGGAGAACAGGTGGATGTGTAATCTAATGAGATAAGGAGGTTAGCCAGGCTGGCTGAATTTACATGGGAAATCTTGAACGAATTGTGAAGCTGACGTTTGTGAACGGGTTCCCTGATCTTATAGGTGTGGAGCATCATCAAGTGGAAAATATCATGATGCTGTCAATGAGTGACATTTTGACCAGAGCCAGGGTTCCGACTTCAAATACGGCAGGTAAGGTGGCTGCAGCGGCAACAGATTTGGCTGTTATTCAACAATCTATAAACAAAAATATTACAGATACCAAAGTGGGTGAAGCCCGGGTATTTAAGGTAAAGAAGAAAATATTGGGGCATATGCTATGCTGCGCGTGGCCTAGGTGCTCATCTCCGTCGCATTAACCCTTGAGCCTGCTGTAGTGGGTGAGAACCCATTACTTCAGCACACTGGGCTAGTGTGACACCCGGGTTACCACAGTTACCTTCCCCAGGTTTCCCCATGAACCTATTTCTCAACCATCCCCGAAAGTAATATGAACAGCTGGTTGGGATGGCCGCCGACTTGCCCTGGCCCGGATTCGTAGCTAGGCACGCTAGCCACTACACCACAAAGGCGACAAGGTATTTAAGGGAATAAACCAATTTCTACTCTAGAACGTGTCAGTGGATTTTGACCATTTTAATGAAATTTGGCACACGTAAGGTAAGGTAAAGATGGGGGCAAACTCAATGCTGCGCGTGGCCTCGGTGCTTATCTCCATCGCATTAGCCCTTGAGCCTGCTGTGGTTGGTGAGAACCTGTTACCCCAGCACACACATAGGGGGACTATAATAGATAAAGATTAGTGCCTCACAATTGAAAATCGATCGATAAGTTTAAAAAAAAATTAACTGGTAAGTAAATACCACTACTGAAAATACATCTTGTCCTACTAAATCCCCTGTATCATCTTTTTTTGGTCTTCACTCAAATCACAGAAGGTATTTCTTGATTTTGTCTGCCTACCATTTTGATATCGTATCTACTTATAATATTACGTGATTAGGAAATTAGATCGCTTTTTTTTCCCTTTTTTTTTTTTTATTTGATGACACGCTGTACACAAATGGGGGGGAGTAGAGAAAAATGCTTCAGAGAGATTATAGTAATTTCTACCAGCCTTTGATAGGTATATGAAGACCTTCATACATACATAGTTACTGAGCCTATCGTTCTTAAATGTTGATAACTTACATTTTGGAGAAATGACCCCAGTGGTTTATTTTTATTTTTATGAAGACGTGCTACACATAACAGGGGAGGGAACAAAATTAAATGCTGATGGCAGATTAAATAAAATTTTATGCTCTTTCGTTTGGTATATGAACGATCTTCAATAACGACCAATAAACGACCAATAGTTACTGAGCTTATCGAAAAATTCGAAAACTTTATATATATAGCTATATATATATATATTTTTTTTTTTTTTCCTTGGCAATCTTTAGCTGAATACGTTGATACCCACAAACAAAATTTAGGAGCATCTAAATAGCCAGAAAGAAGGCACATAATAGAGCAAAGTTGGACGATGTCTGTTCCCCAATAAGGCTCTCTTTCTAGTGAGGATTGAGGATTGGTGACTGTTCCGGGAGGTGCTGACATCTGGTGAGAGAATCTGCCAGATACCGTTAGCTGAATGTTATCAAATACAGTATATCCTCATCTAACACGGTTTATTGTAACGCGCAATTAGTCAAACGCTGTATGTATTCGCGGAAGAGAATCCTAACTCTACCGCGGGAAAAATTTTGTAGCGCATTTTTTTTAACCGAGCGGGCAGTGCGCTGCTAGCTTCTGTTTCAAATCTCCGGTAATGCGGCGTCATCAGGCTCACCGCCAATCACGCCTGATCCATCTTACTCTCTCAACCACTAACCAATCAGGCCTCCTGCTCCTCCTTGCCTCAGGCCGCTCCCTCCCCACCCCGCTCTCCCTCCCTTCCAGTCCACTCCCAGCTTTGTAAGACTACAGGCAGGGTTAGACCCTGGTTTGGTTTGACACCTGCTTCATCTTCGATGCTCGCCGTCATTGCAGGAGTCTCGGCCTCCCCTTCAAAGTGCTGCTGCTGCTAGACAATGCACCGTCACACCCTCGGTTACTCGTCGGGAGGCACAAGTGTGATGAGGTGGAATTTTTCCCAAGAAACACCACCTCATTCCTACAGCCGCTGGACCAAGAGGTAATTTGCAATATCAAAATGTTTTACCAGCGTCGCTGTTATCAACAACTTCTGATTGCTACATACTCGAAGGAAGAGGTGAAACGTTTGGAGGAGGAGGAGGGAGAGTGTGGCATCACAAGTGAGGAAGACGATACAGCTGACATCGCCCCATCAGCCCTCCACACGCCACCGCCACCACCACCACCTCCGCCACTTAAGCCCAGAGCCGCTGTTATCAACAACTGTAATCAACTACAGACACGGAGGAAGAAGTGAAACATTTGGAGGAGGAGGAGGAGGAGGGAGAGGATGGCATCACAAGTGAGGAAGGGGACACAGCTGAATCCGCCCCATCAGCTGACTCTGCTCCCGCCTCAGCCCCCCACCCCCCACCCGCCACCGCCACCACCTCCGCCACTCAAGCCCTGCGCCGCTGTTATCAGCGCAGCGCCGCAGCAAGAAGAGGCGACGATGGAGAACATTGATGAGGATGTGAGAAGTGTTGTGAGTTCACTGAGCTGTGAAGGTGTTTAGCCAGCCTCCCCGCCACAACTCTCCGGCGCCGTTTGCGTGCGCTTCTCTCACGTAAGGTATAATATTTTTTTCTTCAACTCCCACTGTGCTTACCTTGTGTTTTTCAATCAAATATATGCCAGCAATGTGTTTTTTTCTCCTACATAAAGGTATTTAGGGGTAAAGGGGAGAAAAGAGGGGACTTTGAGAAGGGGGAGGAAGAAAACAAAGGCTTTCACCAGTCCCTGTAACGCGAAATTTCTCTAACACGGTAGCAGTGCGGACTCATATACCCGCGTTAGACGAGGATAAGCTATATGGAGAAAAAATTCAGTTTCTTAGTGTATTTTTGGTACATACAGTAAACCCTCACTTGTACGGACCTCGACAGAATTAATTTTGGCTTTAACTAACTTTTTCTGCCAGCCCGATATTTGCGGAGATTTACAGAATAAATTTGGTAAATGCGGGGTTTGGTTCGGTGGTGGACCGGCCGAACCTGTACACGCAAGTCGGGCAGTGGCAGTGAAAACAAAGCCGATCAGGCGGTGCACAGCTGCACGCCAATCAGTCTGGCTTTGTCGGCCCGAGTATAAACACCTCCTCTCACGCCCTCCCGTGCCTCACTATGTTGTCTGCCTCCGGTGCCTCACCACGTATTGTTTTAATTTCCCTGTATGCGTGTAGTATTTGTGATGGCTGCATGTACGTAAGTATACAAACTTTCATCTAATGTAACAAACAAAGTTCATTATACACGGAAATGGTCGAAAATAACGAACTTTCACCTAATATAACAAAGTTTATTATATGCGAAAAGTTCAGATCCCACGGATATAACGAGCTTTCGGATATAACGTCACCCCTTTCGGCCCAATTGGTTTGTTATAGTGAGAGTTTACCATACTGTCAAGTTACATATGGCGTGGTGCACCCTTTTACGTGCAATTTAGACCGCAAAAGTTTGAAATAAGGTAAAAATTGAAGTATTTATGAGCTTTTTTCAGCAATAAAATTTCACAGGCATATAAGATGTTGAAAGAAGACTTTTAAGGGCAAACAATTTTTCAACCAGACGTGACATTTTTTACTGAAAAATCCAATAGATCACCTTAATGGACAGTGCTTCCAATGTGGAGGGCCACATATGGCTCAATTTTGTAAAAGACGGCAAGCAGATGTATGCTGTCGTTGTGGAAGGGAAGGCCATATGGCAATGCAGTGCGACCAGGGAAACGATAAGGAGGGGGACTCCCTTGCACCAGCAGCTACCCTCTCAATGGAATAAAGGCACTTGGTGGCTTGTTACCGGTGGTTGAGGTCATGTTAGGTGGATAAATAGTGCGTTGTTTGGTTGACACTGGGTGTTCAATTTCGGTGGTGAGGTCACAGTTGGTAGACAACTGTGAGGGAGAGAGCTGCATGACTGAATTTGATTGGAGGGAGGTCAAATGTCGAGGTGTGTGTTGGATAGATTTAGTGGTGGTCGGGAAGCCTTTGAAAGTTCATGCTGTAGTTTTGGACAATATTGTCAATGATATTGATTTGGTGATGGGGATGGATGTCATTGAGCGACTAGGGGACGTCTCAGTTAGCTGAGGGAAAATAGAGTTTGGTGTTGGTCAGTGTTTTTCAGTATGTGGAGAGTTGGTGGGACACTACCCTATAGCTGGGTGGTTACATGTTGCATGCAGCTTTATCAAAAGGAGAGAAGAGGAAACAAGATGGGACAACTATGTGGGTGAGCACACTATTGCTATGATGAAGGAGGTGTTGGAACGAGTAAGGAAGGAAGACCCAGTGAAGGCCAGTTGGACTGTGCCTAAGAAAGGTGGTGGTGTTGTATGGTGTGACGCTAGCAGCATTGATGTATGGGTGCTTCTTGAAATGGAAAACCCTGTTGTCGAGGCTGCCGCATGGTTGAGAAAGAAAAGTTATTATAATCATATTAATGTAGCAGAGCTGGAGGCCATTTTGAAATGGGCTAACCTGGCACTGAGGTGGGGTTTGCGAGATATCAATCTGATGACAGATTCTGCAACAGTACATGGATGGGTGAAAGTGATGTTCACGGAAGAGAGCAGAATCTGAATGAAAGGTGTTGCTGAGATGATTGTCAAGCAATGGCTAGATATCTTAACCCCTCCGACGCCCAGCCCTTTGACCCTAACTGACCCCTCTGTGCCGGAAAAAATTGACCTCTAGAAAAAAATGTTTTATGTATCAAAATTATATATATTATAGAATACACTGGTAACAATAAAATTTGCCTATCTCGCTTCCTTCAGAGTCATTTCAAGCCCCCTTCCCCCCGGTCGTGAAATCCTTCGCGTTAAAACCGTAGACTTTTATGCATTAGGACGACTCGAAGTTGCGTTGCCAGGGGTTTTACCATCACCCCAGCAAGCTTGTTTAGATGTCCATGAGTGCTTGGAGTGCAGGAAAATGTAGGAGGACAGAAGTGCATTCAATTTTGGTAATCGCATATTAGAAGAACCATGTATACGGAATGATTGAGGACCATGATTATTGACTAACATCACTCGCATCGCTTTTTACCTCATTATATTGTCTTTCACATTTTACATATAATAATTGTGGTAATATTGCGGTAAAGTATGGAATACTTTATACATGCCAAATGCTCTGTTAGGCGATCGTACACTAGTGTGAGAAAATATTGGCACATAATTACGTGTGGATTACATTTTCGAAGGCCATCTTTAATAAAATTGGTCTAAAATGTATAGCTATGTAGACATATTTTGACCCCTTCTATTGATTGGTATAGACTTTTTGGTAGGTATTTATTTTTTCAAAAGTAACCATTCACTATTACCTAAATAAAGGGGTTCTGAAACTGGGGGTCGCGACCCCTCGAGGGGTCGCATGATACTTCTGGGGGTCGCGAGAAGATTTATAGAATGTGAAAAATGCATCAGAAGCGCAATTAGATTTTCATTATATAATCATAATTATTCTTTTATATAATTCATCAATATAAAACAAACAATGACTGCCTTCCTAGGCCTTAAATAAATTATAATACACAAATTACACCAAGAATGTATAATATAAACTGCACTCATTACGGTATTATTCATGTAGCCTACGAGAGACTATGAATATGCGAGAGATTTTCAAAAATCCTTTGGTAGGAGGGGGAGGGGTCGTAAGTCTTTTGAAATTAATAGGAGGAGTCGCAGGGCAAAAAGTTTGAGAATCTCTGACCTAAATCGCACTTCCCATACCACTTTGCCATATCATAATTTCTTTCACATTATATCTATAATACTTTTAGGTATATATTTGTAAAATATGGACTACTTTACAGATATCAAATTGTTTGTTGGTTGATTGTACATTCTTGTGAAAAAAATTTCGAGCCATAAAATCAATACTACACTCCCGAGTTTCACGCTATGCGAGTTTCGCGATCCTCGAGTTTCGTGCTGAGTCTTAAATTCTTATCATCCCGACTTTCGCGCATTATATCCCCGACTTTCGCGTTTTTTTTTTTTTTTTTTTTTTTTTGGTGTGTGTGTGTGTGTGCCTACAGCGCCGTTAGGCAGTGACCTCCAGGAGTGGGATAGTAGGCCCTGGAGGTTAACTTGAGGGCTGTGATGGTTGGCCCTTGCCCGTGGTGGCGCAGACAGAATTTCTATAGTGACGCCTGTGATTAGAGGCTCATGCCGCCCCCTGTGTCCTCCGATGCACTCGCAATCGAAGGTAGAGTTAATGGGCAGCGTGTGGGTGTTCTTAGGCCACTCAACGGTGCAGAGAAAGATTTTAAGTGGATTTTACAGCCCTCATCAAGGATCGAACTCGGATCACCGAGAACGCCACTCGGAGACTTCTTCTTCTTCTTGTGACCCTTTCTGCTTTGAATCACTTTGTAGGTCGTCTGTCAAGCTCGTGCTCGAGCTTGACATATATCTTGACGCTAACCACTCTGCTACCGCCTCCCATAAGAGACGTACGGGACACGTCTTCCTTCCTTCCTGCTTAGTATAGTATTATAATAGGCTTAGTATAGCTTGTAGTTTTGCTTTGTTTTTTCCATTTGTTTGTGTTTTTCTCTACAGGAGCAGCCGGTGTCGCATAAGATAGGTAACACCTCAAAATAAGTAGCACCTTACCTTACACCCCCGCCGTTCCTTACTATTTACCACAAAATACTCCTTTATAAGTGATTAACCATGACGTGTGTGGTACTGTGGTTTCTGGAGGTACTGGAGGAGACAGGAGAGAAGAGAGGAAGGCATTGTGACAGTGTTATTGCCATATAACACTGTCACACAACCATCAGCTGACAAGATATGTGTCAAGCTCACTCACTCATACCAAAACAGCATCCGCTGGGTGACTCCCAACTCGAGCTCAATCTCAAGCTCCTCTCCTCCCTCCTCTTCTCTACGTAGTGTTGGCCGAAGCCACCACCCCGGGAGGCGGGTCACAAACCCTAGGCTAACACCCAGTACCCATTCACTGCTGGGTGGACAGGGGCTTGGGGCATTTCAGGATATTTTTTTGGGGGAAAAGTGAGTCTTATAAGCTGTAAAATACGGTAGGTACACAGCCCTCAAGTTAACCTCCAGGGCCTACCATCCCACCCCTGGAGGTCACTGCCTAACGGCGCTATAGACACACACATACACACACACACACACACACACAAAAAAAAAAAAAAAAACCGGACTAAATAAGCATTTTTAGTGTTTTTAATACAGGGAGGTCCTGTTATACGAGCATTCAGTATACGAGAATCCGATGATACGAGATGTGTAAATTAGGGTCTATTTTCAATATACGAGATCGAAAATCCAATGATATGACATTCAAACTGGGGTGAGTAAAATTATATAGTTCAAAATGTGCGCCCTATCACTCCCGGGCTGGACAAAGGGGGATTTGTTGACCCCAGTGAGGTCACCCCTAGCAAGCCGTGACCTGAAGGGTAATTAAGCATATGGCGCGGCCTGACATTTAGGGGTAATTAGCAGGTGTGCGGCCCCAACCTTGGGACCGCAGTCAGGTCACCCCCTAGCAAGGCGTAACCTGAAGGGTAATTAAGCATATGGCGCGGCCTGACCATTAGGGGTAATTAGCAGGTGTGCGGCCCCAATCTTGGGACCGCAGTCAGGTCACCCCCTAGCAAGGTGTAACCTGAAGGGTAATTAAGCATATGGCGCGGCCTGACCATTAGGGGTAATTAGCAGGTGTGCGGCCCCAACCTTGGGACCGCTACACTACCTTCTCTTGTATCACGCGGCGTCCCCTACATTACAACGTCTTTTTTGCTTGTTATGCATGTTTTATGTTTAATTAATGTGCAGTTATGTTATTTTGTGTGCTATTTTCTCTTTCAGAATGCTTTTTCTACAGAATAGGTAGTACAGTGTGGGTAATATAGACGCTGTGTGTTTGTTGTGTTTGCTACAGTTTATTTTAGCTTGAAAAACCTTTTTTTTTTTTCTCTTTTTTTCTTTTCTTTATGGGGTCCTGGAACCAAACCTATATTTTACCATTAGTTATGTGTTTTGTTATACGAGATTTTGCTTTACGAGTATGTCAGGTGGAACCTAACTGCTCGTATCTTCGGGACCTCCCTGTACCCGAGTTTCGCGATCCGCGAGTTTCGCGCTATGCCTCCGGAAGAAAGCAAGCGCGAAACTCGGGAGGGTAGTGTACAGCATTGATATGCTACATCCCCCCTCCCCCTCTATTGGGGGAGAGGAAGGGGAGGGTAGTGTCGGGTTGAGGGTTGTGTGATAAACAGCTTATCATGCCAAAAATAGTCCTGTACTGTTTCCGTTCTAGGCGTTACGCGCTTTTTCAAAAACCATAACTCAATGCTCCAAGACGCCAGCCAGAGCACTTAGAGGAGGGGGGGGAGGTGGCATCGTGTAGAAAAAAAGTATTTGACTGTAATATTTGACTGCCTGTCTACCATGATGTATCCAAAATTGATTCCTGATATCGGCTAATGTTGTAGCCATTCCGCCATGTAATGAGTCCCTATGATATTCTTCCACCAACAATTTAGCAAGATGATGGCGTTTGGGAATTAGTATGGAATGGCAGGTGGTATTTGGAAGATCAGCTATCAAATTTCGCCTTCGACACCTAATTATACCATCATTTTCTAGGTACAGACCTAATGATTTGGTCAATTTGTTGCTATGGGGGCTGGCTGAGGCCAAGAGCTGATATTCCTCCAAAACTTCAAAGGATCAGAGCTATCCCTTTTAATGAATTTGAAGACTAAATAAGTAGTCTTGTTTAGTTTGCTCAGTAAGGAAAACCTTTCTATGTCTATTACAGGATCTGGTATCAATACAGGTTCCCTTATTATATCTTTAGATATGTCTGGCTGAGTGGAAACCTGTTTAGGCATATTATTACACTCTTTCAGCCAGGTAGGGCCTTTAAACCATAATCCTGTGTTTAATTTGAGGGTAGTATTTCCTCGCGACACATTATTATTTTGATTTTCATTAGTGGCAATATATTCATTATGAACTAGAATATCACTTTCCTCTAATACCTCACTAATTGGTGTGGGCAAGAAAGTGGTTCCAATTCTGGTAATTAATAGGGGCTGTGCATGACTAGGAATACTCTCCTCTTGTTCGGCTTGGTGATTATGTGGGATGGGTCCCATCATTACCTTACCACCAGCGCTGGTGAACATAGAGACGTTATGTCTTTTGATGACCTTCCTTAGGTAACGCCCAAAATAATCAGCGCCTATTATTAATTGGAAGGGACCATCAACATCCTCGAAGGTATTATTAACTAGTTTAACACCATTATCCCTCAGCATTTTAGCTGTCTTTTAGTCCATTAACAGTTAAATTAATACCAATATTATTAACTACTACAGCAACCACCCTACATTTATATCTTCCTAATCGACCCCTAGACTAGGGGTCGAACTATGTCAAGGGTTTGAGCCTCTTTATAGGCAAGAAAATCTGATATGGCTAAGTTCACTTTATTAATTATGGGTAGTTGTAATAATTCAACTATCTCCCTACTTATGAAGGGTCTTTGTGCACCACTGTCAAACATTGTCTTTACATTGACTGAATTACCATTGTGGCTCACCTACAATTCTGCAGTAGGAATAGCTGCTGAACTACTCTTATTAGTGACTGCCGTTTTAACTGCTGTAGGGACTGAGTTATTATCAGTGTTAGGACAAAGAGCGATGTTATGAATAGATTGTTTACATTTCCTACAAGTTCTTAATTTTATAGGGCATGCATTTAAAGCATGTTTACCACGGAGACAGGTTAGGCAATTACCAAGGCTCATTAACCTTTCACAGGTTAGGCAATTACCGAGGCTCATTAATCTTTCAACTCTCGTGGAACAATCTGAATAGATATTACATGTGGAGGGTGGATGTTCCTCCTCACATAAGACACAATTTATTCTTTGTACTTCACTATTAGTAGCCCTGGATTTAGGGATTGTATCTTTTATTTGAGTAGGTCTTAGTGGTTTACTGGTAGGATGAGTAGTTTGAATCTTAATTACAGGCTGTTTGATTTGCGTAACTTTAACAGGCGCGGGATAAATACCCACCAACGAAGGATCTTTAAACTCTAAGGGTGGCTGATTACCCTTAGGTGTTAACAATCTCGATCTCCCTGTGGGGGGGTTCCTGCTCAATACCTTGCAAATGTTTGCACTCTTGTAATAATCCTTCCTCTATCTGTTTGACCGTGAAGTAATTACTATTATACCTCTGATTTAAACGATCACGCATCCTGGTTGGTAATTTCCTCCATATCATAGTACTGACCATCCAGTCTAACTCAATCAATGGTTTATGAGCTTCAATTGCTCTTAGGGTGCAGTTCAAAGTTACTCTGAACTCTTCCAATTCCTCTAAATTATGATTAAGACTTGGTAGATCGTTAAACCTGCAAAATAGGTTCTTTATAACTAAGTCTATATCCTCAAAATTCTCCTTGAAAATCTTGAGCGCCACATTATAATTGGCATTTTCAACTGTTAATTCCTTTACCAGCAAATATGCTTTACTTCTCAACTGACCTAACAAATAAGTTAATTTATGTACCTCTGTTAAGTCAGCTCTATCATCAATAAATTTAAACTTATCCCAGAACGAGAACCAATTTTCTCCTGAGAACTGGGGTAATGACAAGTCTGGTAATTTAATTTGGGGTAAAGAGGCTTTAGCTGTTGTTGGAATATGAGCACACTCCAGTAATCCCTCATATTCAATTATCTTATCAAAATATCTTTCACACTCGTGTTCACAATTGGTCACACATTGGTGAATTAATTCTTTATCTCCAGCTTCTCTTAATTGAACTTCATATAGGAAGTAAGCCTCCTCATATTTATCCCATTGCTCATTTAACAATGGTAGACCTGTCTTTAGATTAATATAATCAATAGGTATTGCCTTAATTGCGTCCTCACACTTATTACCGTATTTTACGGTTTATAAGACGCACTTTTTTTCCTAAAAAATACACTGTAAATACTCATGCGTCTTCCAAGACAAATGTTGGAATGAGACTGCCGCCAAGACTGGCGGGAGCCGTTCCAAGGCAACTTTCACCTTGGCAGATTGGCCCCAACAGCACCACCTATCGTCTGCTAGTGTTGATGTATCATTTACCACCAGGCTGTCACACATATCACAAGCTAAGACTCTATATGAGTCTGCCACCAAGACTGGCTGGAGCCATTCCGCGGCAACTTCCGCCCCGGCAGATTTGCGTCAACAACGCCACCTATTGTCTGCTAGTGTTGATGCAGCATTTATCACCAGGCTGTCACACGTATCACAAACTTTTTTAATTCCAGGAAATTATAACCCATGGCGAATTCATCAAAACGATTTACTGATACTATGGATTTACTTATACCTTTAGACAAGAGATGTTTTTATATTTAGATATATTTTATATGTTTATATATTTTTTTATTTTATGATATTTTTTTTTTTTTTTTTTTTTTTTTTTTTTTTAATTTCTTTCCAAAATCAAGGTGCGTCTTCCAAGATGCAGCATCTTATAAGCCATAAGATACGGTATATATTCGTGTGAGCATTGCTAATTTAGCCAATAATGAATGTTTTGCAAATATCGACATGATTTAGTTAATAACTAAGTCAAATAAGATATTAAATGCAAGATTACGTCACTGAAAATAATTGTTAGTTGTTAATTAATTATTATATCCTAAGTGGTGGAAGTGCCGTTGGGTCGTTCCCGACGCAGCAAAACACCTCACCTCCACTCCTTCAACCACCTGTTGTGATAGGCTTATAACTACGCCTCACAACGACCACTTTGAATTATATGAACATCCAATATTCCTCCCTCGGGGCACCATTTTGTAGAAATTTATGTCACAAACACATATTTATTTGAGATCTTACCTATAGAAAACCCATTGTCTATCTCATCCCGACACAATACCCCAGCTAGTCAACTAACTAGGATACTTATCGGTGGATAGTAGGGTTGAATTGGGTTGTAGGCTTATCAATACTGCAATGTCTTGTTATTCAAAGTGGTCGCGCGTGATCGAGGCCGCAGGTGAAGGGCGGAGGCGTTATTGTGGTATGGGCGTCAAGCGGGTTATCACACCAATAACTTGACGAGGCGGATATAATCACTGTGTTGATTTTAACACGTCCTATAGTTTATCACTTATATGTACAAAAAGGCATGTACAATTGTTGCTTCTCAATATAATCAGAGAAGCACCAAAAGGTGTAACTCCCGCGAGAGTCTGGAATGTACTTACAGTAAAACCCTTATAACTCGGCACGCTAGGGGCTCTGGCCCTTGCCGAGTTATTTAATGTGCCGAGTTATTCAATGTCCTCCTCTGATATGGAGTAAAAAAAAATAAAAAAAAAATAAAAAAAAAAAAAAGTACTCCCAGTACTGTAAAAGCATAAAAACTACACTTACCAATGCATGGGTAGCAGCAGGCATGTAATCCAAGGAGAGGGGACCCTTGTTGTAACATGTAGAAGATTTTAGGGGGATTTCAGTCGCATTTTAACACTGGTATCACTTTAATCACTTAATCACAACTCTGTACGTATTGTATACAGTACTGTACCTGTACAACTTAATTTTACATCACTTAAGCACTTAATTACTGCAACACTATACTTGTACCTTAAACTGTAAAAACAGCCCTTAATCACTAATGTACAGAATAATTTTTATGTCACTCGGGGTCACTGATGCTGTCAAAAATGTGAGTGGCAGATCAGGGGAGGTACTGTTCAGGAAGCTGCAACCAGACTCACTACTTGTAGAGGGCTGGGGTTCCCTGGGTGTGCTTTGGTTTGAAGAAGGCTGAAATTTCGGTTGTTTCTGACTTGTACATGCCTCTTGATAACAGCATTTCTTATGTCTCTCATAGGTGTGTAGAATGTATCAAATTGGTTTTCCCCCAACCCTCCAAAGCCTTGTCCAGGTGAAAACGAAGCTGAGACAATTTCATGCTGGCTGGCTGGTCAGCTTCGTCATCACTGTCAGCTTCAACAGCAGCCTCCGCCCCCTGCACAAACTAGCTGCTATGTCCTTTTCTGTTGATGGTGGTAGCCCAGAGCCTCAGCATCTTTCTCCAGCCACTCAACTATGTTCTCCTCGGTGACTTCGGGCTCACCACCTCCTGTGCACTGTTGTAGTGAAATCTTCTAGACCAAATCCAGTGAAGTCCACTTTACTTCAGCCCCCTTTCAGCAACTTGTTCCATGCATTATTCAGGGTGGTGGACTTGGGGCCCGTTCCACGCCTAGCCCAGTTATACCCCAGTGTTGCGTAAGTTGTACGCTTTGAAATTCGCAAGCGACTGGCCCCCCTGTGTCCTCGTGTCCCTCTACTCTTCTACCACAAGGCACCCCCCACTGCTTGTTTCTGTAGTGTCGCTTGCAGGCCTCGATCACGCCCTGGTCCATGGGCTGGATTAGGGAGGTGGGTTGGGTGGCAATAAACCTTATTTTAAATTTCTACCACCATGGGCCTCCAGTTCATCTGTGCTCGGATGGGGCGGGGCATTGTTCAAGTAGGAGGATGGCCTTGACATTCTCCAGTGTGATTGCCAGCACAGTTGTTGGAAATTAATAACAGCAGGCCAAAAAAATGGTGGAAAACCACTCACTGGTGAGTTCACGGTTTAAACCAGGCCGAGAGGTTGCCCCGTAGATAACAGGCAGGTTACCCATGACGTTTTTGAGTGCTCGTGGTGTTTTGGCCTTGCCTACAACCTGGGTTTCAGCCTGTGCGACCGTCAGCTTTTTCCACAGCACATAATGGAGATCCGATCCTTAGCTAATTTCCTCCCTGGAATGTGCCTTTCCGCTTTGATGCCTGGGTGTTGGCGGGCATAAGACCTCCAAAAAAGCCCCGGTCTCGTCAGCGTTGTAGAGTTGGGAGAGAAGGAGGCCAGACTCCTGCATTTCTCCAATTTTGACGGAAAGGCACCACCGATGCTTGATCAGCACTAGCACTCTCTCCCACCCCTTTTCGGTGGCTAGGCAGGGCGACTCCGAAAAGTGAAGAGCCCCCAGCACTAGCCTTGAAATTGGTCACCTTTTAAGTGCTTGGCCAACCTTTCAGCAGCGTTTGGAGGTCAACCCCCCTTACAGTAACCCAATGCTCGTTCCTGCTTGTACCACTTGTACACTGCTGCATCCAGGGAGACGTTCTTAACTGGCTTAATCCTCTTCTTGGTAGTCTTGGAGGGCTTGGATCCTCCAAAGTAAGGGCCTGGGCACGAATCTTTTCTTTTACTTTCTTGATATCATAGAATGTGCTGGATTGATATCAAACTCAGCACAAATAGGGACGCATGGACGCACCTGCATCCATCCTTGCCAGCACTTTCACCTTTTCCTTTCAGGCTCAGGCTCTTCAATTTTATTCCCTTCCTGCTGGAGACACCCTTGCGTGATAGAGGCGACATCTTGATATACAGTACTGTATGATGTAATCCTAAAACACGTAAAAATAGGTGGGAAAGTTTAAAAACAAAGGTCAGCAGCTTGCTGTATTCATAAAGCTTCTTAGCAACTCCCAGCAAAATCCTAAGTTTAAGAGTTTCCCAGAAGTTAGCTCGGGTGTTGCTGTGAGTTGCTAAGAGTCATAGCAACTCACAGCAACACCCGGCTAACTTCTAGAACTCTTAAACTTAGGAGTTGCTGGAGTTTAGAGTTGGACAGAGACCTGCTGGAACCAAGGCGTAGGCTGCGCCGTGTTTTTGTTGTCCAAGCATGTCTTGGATTACGAATCCCAATCCAATAACACTTGCTGAAATGTGTGTTATACTACTTTGTGATATTGTTTGCAAGTTTTGCATTGATTATTATTCGGCTCCTACCAAGCTTGTTGTTTTTGAAGCAGAAACCAATCCTTTTTCAATTTCGACAAAAAACGGAATTCGTATCCAAGACGGTGCTTGGATGACATAAAACACGGCTCAGCTGACAGCCTACACGCTGCTTCCCGACCTTTGCTTTACTTTTCCACCCATTTTCGTGTTTGGGATTACATCATACAGTACTGTATTTTCAAGATGTCCCGTCCATCACGCAAGGGTGTCTCCAGCAGGAAGGGAATGAAATTGAAGAGTCTGAGCCTGCGGGAAAGGGTTTAAAAGGACAAAAAAACACGACTTTATGCGGATGACGATATGCCGAGTGTAAGCAAAGAGATGCAGTTATAACATCAATTTTGCCGAGTTTCATTTTTTTGCCGACTTTCTGTTACATGTTCACACAAGAGGTTGTGAGGGCATGATATGCCGAGTGAAAAACCATGAGATGCAGTTTAGGTGAGGCGGTAGCAGGTGGTTAAGCGTCACCGAGTGGCATATTCCCCATGCGTCCCCCTTTTCGGCAGGTTGGCGGGGCCCCCTACGCATGGCTGAGCTCCGAAACTAACTACAGGATTTTCTTTAAAATAACCTCATTGTGATTCCCACACAGTTACTTTTCTAAAAAAAAAAAAAAAAAAAAAAAAAACCTGTGTCCTTGCCATGCCGAGTTATATCAAATTCCGAGTTTACAGTGCCGAGTTATAAGGGTTTTACTGTATATATACAAGCGCACGTATATACATTTAGTAAAGGGGATATAAACTAAGGGAAGGGTCTGGATGTGGAACTGTTTTTCCGTGGGCGGCGGTGGTGATCGCCACCATACCCGGGCCTTACACAAATATCAGTGGCGAAATCTAATGGGCGGCGGCCAATGACCGCCACTTCAACCAAGTGCTAATTATATGGGGTTTCAAATGGTTAATCCACTGGAATGTTCATTTATAATATCCCACACAGTCAACCTCGATAAAAGGGACTAAAGGGGGGGGGGAGTGGTCCGTTAAGGCCTTTGCCCGTTTAGCGAGGGTATTTTCCCAAGGGGGGAAAAAAATTTAAAAAAAAAAAATGAAATAAATGAAAAAAAACCCCAAACCAAAACCAGACTGTGTAGCTATGGGGGGAAAGGTAAAAGTGACTGGCACACATGCAAATTTGGTCGCCCCTACCGTGAAAAAAATGAGAAAAAATCTCAAACACAATCACCATGTAACACTTGAAACATTTAAAACACTTTAATTGCTTCCCAAATCATACTTTAAAAAAATTTTTTAAAAATTTTTGTGAAAAGCGCCCATCGAACCATCGGCTATTGGGGCGCATCTCTGTAGTTTACAAAAAAGTTTTCTAGGCGTCAGTACTTACATAAAGAAGAAAAAAAAAAAGAAAAAAAAAGAAAAAAAGGAACAAAAAAAAAAAACAGGAGAATCATAAAAATTGCTCAAAAATTTCATTTGTAAATGCTAATAAAATGTTTTTTGGCATTTAAATAAATCTACTGCCCACATTGGAAATATATTATAACAAATTAGAACAAATATCTTGTCGTATTGGGAAATAAATATTTTTTTTTTCCCTTTTTAAAATAACATAATTTTGTAGGGTCTTAAAAGAGTCGGGTATATTTTTCCCAATTTTGGGACCAAGTAGGCTGTAGTGTTGAAAACTGTAGGTTTGTTGTGGTACCGGGGGTGTTCACAGTTGGGGGGGTAGTTATGTTGAGGGAGAAATTAATATAAGACCCCCCAGTAAAAATTTGTCTATATATTCCAATTTTCTGAAATTTGTTTATTCAAATAATTCAAGATGTTCTATTCTTAAAAAAAGGGGTGAGTATGTAAAGTACCCAAATTTTGTAATGACCCAAATTTTTTTTTTTTGTACCGGAACGGGGAAGTAAATGAGTGGATATGTGTTGCCCCAGGGGGGAACAAATTGAAGTGTGGAAATACTGGGCTTTAGAGAATTTTTAAGATATTTTAGGCTAAGGTCTCTAATTTGATATAATAGAGATACGTTTTCTAAAAATTTAAGACTAATTCATTAATGTGTGGTTTAAAAGATTTTTCATAAAAAGTTACCCTAGTAGTTTGTTTTGGGTTAGTTCTGTTTGACTTTTTTTTTGATAACGAGTAGGAAGAATTTTAGTCGCCTTTTTGGTAAAGCATATAATACGTTTTGTTTAAATTGCGGTGTTTTTTTTTTTTTTTAGTCTATTACTAAAACACCATTTAAAAAATTTTTTCTGGGTCTTGGTTGGTTTTTATCAAGGATTAGGGTCTGCCCCAGTAATGAAAAAAGTGGGGTCATCAGAAAAAAGTATTTTTTTTTAATTTGTAAAAAACTTTTGGGGAGATCATTTATTAGAAAAAAAAAGGGGACCGAGGCCCTACCCTGGGGGACCCCGTACTGATATGTTGGGGTATAGATAAAAATTTCTAAAATTTTTGTACTTTGGGTTCTACCGGGAGGTATCTCTAAGCCGTCATGATGATCCCACGTATACCTAATGTTTCAATTTTTGTAGTAAGATATCATGTTTCACTGATCAAAAGCTTTAGAAAGTCTATATAAATAGGAGATTGATGTTAGCATCCAAGGCGAGTAGATTTTTTCGTGAAGGCGGTCAAAACATAAAGGTCTTAAACCCTTTCGAAAACCAAAAAGTTCTTTTTTGATAATAGATTTTTTTGGTTAAAAATTTAAAAGAGTTTTTTTTATTAATTTTTTCGAATTTTTTGATAGGTGCTTTGCAGGGTATTGGTCTGTAATTTGGGAATGTTGTCTTTTGACCTTTTTTTTAAATGGGATTACGGGTTTCTGTTTTTAAAAAATTGAGGAAAAATTCCCCTTTTTGATGGTGGTTGAACAAAATTGATAAAGGAACAGATTTGTTCTTTACTGTTTTTTTGGAGAAAAACATTTTATTGGTTTCACTTTTTGTTTTTTAATGAGTTTATTACTCTTGTGGGAGTATGTACTGGAGGAACAATTTTTGTTTTGGTAATTACCCCTCAGAAATCAAGGGGGTTAATATAAGGTGGGGTTGTTTTTCTAAATTGGAACAAAACTGTATAATACTTTTTTGAAAGGGCCCCTGCAATATCGGATGGGATTCATTACTTTATTATTTATTTTTTTTTAACTGAATAAGTTTTTTTTGTTATTTTTTACTGATTTATGGTTTTCCCCATTTTGGTGTTCTTTTTAAGTTTGTAAATATCCATATAGTAGATATTTATGATTTTTTATAAACCATTTGGGCTTGCGGTTTTTTTTATAATAAAATTTCAGAACAACTTTTAATTTTGTTGGAGGTAAACAGGGGCTAGGTCATCAGGGGTTTGGGAAATCGCCCAACCCGTTCGGGACTGGTATTAGGAGGTAGTAAGTACCAGCAGCTCATTACTGTTTGGTATGCTATGAAATTCATTTTTTGGGAAAAGTAGAATATAACACATTTTAATTTTATTATTATAATATGAGTAAAGATATAAATACTTCAAAGGGGCTCATCCGCCTGGCAGCGCGGGGCCCCGCAGCAGCAGCAGCATCATGAGCATTATAAACACCCCAAAAAAATAAAAGGAAGAAAAAATCCTTTTTTAAAGATGGGTTTCCCCAAAAAATTGATGTTTCTCTCACCGTCTGGCTAGTCAAACTCAAGCTTAGTGAAGGTAAAAAAACTAAATCGGATTAGCCTGGCTTCCAAAGGGATTGCGCTTATTATCTACTAATGCTCATTTTATATAATTATAGGTTGTGAAGCGCAGTCTATACAAGTGGGCACTATTTGGTCTGTAGCATGCGTGTCACCTTAGATAAGGGGATTTTGGGTGTTGGGTGACAGGGGGAGTGAGCAGCGGGCCCCGCCATAAAACCCATAGTCACTATTTTAAAAATAAAACCTTTCCCCCTAAAAACTAGCAAAACAGACCCTTTTTTATTTCTTAAAATATAGAGCGTAGACACTACGCTTGAGGAATTATTTCTAAACAAAAAAACAAACAAAAAAAAATCAAAAACCCTTAAAACCCCAAACATTCAAAAATAAAAAGAGAAAATAAAAATTATGTTGAGCTGACAATTCGGCAGCGTCCCAAAATGGATTTCCGTTACACCCGATGTCCTTTACATCGAGGCCTTTTAATATCGGGTTTTTGACTGTACTTATCATTTCCCTTAAAATTTCCCTTTAAATTTAATACCTATTACCTTATAAATATTTTTAAAATACTCCCTTGTGTCGCCCTATGAGGGGGCGAACATCCTCCTTCACAAAGGAGGGGAAAAAAAACCCCACCATTTCTAAAAATTTTGAGGGGGATTTTTTTTGGTGGATATTTTCCACACCCCTCATCACCCCCAAAATGCCCACAAATGATGAACAATATTTACTTTTTAAAAAGGTAGACCTAAAGATGAAAAAAAACAGTTTAATTTAGTGCCAAATTTTTTTCTGAATTTTTAAAACGCCCAAAAATTTTTAAAATTTTCAAGGGAGATATCGCAGGCTCATACCCTCGAAAAAATGTAGTTTCGTATAGCGAAAAATTTGAAAATTCTCAATTAGTATCATCAAATTCTCATTTAACAAATGCTCGTATAACGTGATCATACCGCACGCATGTTGGGGGTGGTTTTCCCCGCTCTTTTTTTTTTATTAAACCTGGGCACTGAGACAAATCAACAAGATCTTTGTTTTTTTCTGGGGTTTTTGTAACAAAGACCAGTTGGTCTTTTAATTTTTTACTAAACCCCTTTCTGTGCCCCCAAAACCCATTTACTACCTGGAGTGGGAATGATCAAAACTAAAAAACTATCTGTCCCTCTATGTGAATTTAGGTTACAATATAATCTTTTGGTGAGAGATACATATCTTACGACAAGACAGGAACCAAAGCCCCAGGTTACACAACTGGCAGTACCTTCAACACTAATACCTAGATTCCATTTCCTTTTACATGATTCTAGCCTTGCAGGACACCCAGGAAAGGATAGATGTTTGCACCAGGCACGATTAGAATACTATTGGCCATACATGCGCCACGATAATTTTTCCAACATAGATAAATGTCAGTCTTGTACTGAAACAAAGGGTTAAGTAAGTAAACCTGCCCCTATTCTCCCTTATTAAATAATATCATAACACATGAGTAGGAGGATGTCATGGTCGTTGATGTATTCCTACACCATGCAAGGAAGGTTTTGCATGTATATATAACATACAAGGCCAGGCTACATGCAACAACAAAGACGGTAAGAACAGCAAACAGTATGTTTAAAGATGGAGTCTGCCTGCTCTACTCTCTTGCATACTTCACCCGAAAACGGAATGTAATTTTTTAATTTTTTATTTATATTATCTTATTTTTTTGACATGGTACAAATAGTGCTGATCAATGGGACAGGCAAACCAGGGCAAAGGTGGAGATGTTTTATCACCCAACTAGATTCACCATTACGAGGTTCTCCTGTAGAAGCTATTGTGGCAAAACAAATGAGCAAAAAAACAATGCAGCCCCTGCCCTGGTTTTCTTTACCCATCAATCAACTTCTCTTTGAAAAAAAAATCTTAAATCTATATTCAAGACAGACCGAGCACAAAAAATTCAATTTTCAAACATACAATCTAGGAGTAAAGGACCACAGTATGGAGCTTTGACATTTTTCTTTTTGCAGTCACTATCCAAAGCACAGTAGTGTAATTCTCAAAACAATGCAACTGCATTACTAAACATATAAAAACAAGCATTAACTACATTCATACCCGCAATTCTTTTGCTATCATACAAGTGAACAGAGATGGGGCTCACTTTTTTCCCCCATATTGAGATGTGTGATATCTGAAACCAACCTGTTGGCATACACTGCCCTGGCAAGTGAAAGTCGTTGCTTCTGACCACCGGATAGATTTATGCCACGCTCCCCTACTTCAGTCAGGTCTCCAGCTGGCATTGTTTCAATATCTTGTGTAAGACTGCAGGCATGAATAACTCTGTAGTACCTGATAAGAAAACAGCATGAATTAATCAACTTCCATACAACTTCCATACGCCTAATCACAGGCGTCACTATAAGAATCCTGCCTGCGCCACCAACGGGCGAGGACCAACCATCAGAACCCTCAAGTAAACCTCCAGAGCCTACCATCCGAGCCCTGGGTCACCACTGCCTACAGGCGCTATAGACACAAATGAAAAAAAAAAAAAATGAAAAAAAAACCACATTGAAATTCAATGAGTCTTGTCATTTCTGCTATGGTGAAATCATATAGTACTTCAGATATCTCTCTCTCTCTCTCTCTCTCTCTCTGTCTCTGTCTCTGTCTCTGTCTCTGTCTCTCTGTCTCTCTCTCTCTCTCTCTCTCTCTCTCTCTCTCTCTCTCTCTCTCTCTATATATATATATATATATATATATATATATATATATATATATTGTTACGAAGGCAGGCAGAGCCTTCATCAGGGTGACGTCATTCGTGCCAAGGATTCCTATTCGCCGCGGCACGGGGGCCACTGAACGGTGATTGGCTGGCGTGTGGGCGCGGTGACAAAGGAAACAGAGGGGTGCCGTGTGGCACCCAAGGGGCAGTCAGATTAGAGACGTCTCTAGGGGAAGACTTCGCGCGCAGGCTGCCGGCTGTGGCAGTTGCCGACGAAGGGAAAAGGCGGGGCCAGTGGAGAGACATCTCCTGGCTCGTTGGGATGCACGGGAGACTTCCTGGGAGAGGAATTGCCCCTGTGGGTTGTGGCACCCTGACGAGGCGGCTGGCTGTGTGTTGTGCATGTGACGGCCGCTGTGTGCCGCACCGTCACCAGCGCCTGGCTGTGTGTGTGTTGTGCCAGTGTCCCGTGGTGCGTTGTGGTGCCTGATGTGAAGGCCACTGTGTTGTGCCTGGGGTGGCACTGTGTGGCGTTGGGGTGGCACTAGGAGGTGACGTGCGGTGTGCTTGCGGTGCGCCTGTCGGGACTGACGGCGACGCAGCAGAAGGAGGCGGCCACAGTGGATAGTCGCAAGGTTGTGCCTGCGAGGAGGTATAGTCGCATGGTTGTGCCTGCGAGGAGGCATAGTCGCAAGGTTGTGCCTGCGAGGAAGTAATGTTGTGTGGTAGTGTTGCGGCGCCTGGCCTGTGGCGGCCGCTGTGTTGTGGCGCCTGACGAGGCGGCCACAGTAGTGTAGTGCCTGTGGATAGTACTGTATTGTGGTTATGTAGCATCTCTCTGCGACGGCCGCATAGGTCGGGGGTTGTGGCGTGTGCTGTAGTGTCTAGGAGTTGTAGACTGGGAACATTGACTTGTACTGTGTGTTACTTCAATATAACACCGTGAAAGGACCCCTTGTGTTTGACTAAACTCTTCCCCCCTGAGTGTGTGAACAGCCAGAGAAGGGGAACACAGCCTGGTAAGTCCTCAATTCCTAGCACGAGCCCTGTTTACGTGCTACGCGTCCCCCCTCTGTCTGAAGCACCTGCCTGCTTCCCTGCATCTCAAGAGAGCAGCCCGGAGCAGGTGTAGAGGAGCCTAGCTGAGGACAGCGAAATCAGAGGGGGCGTTTGCTTCAATATAATAATATATATATATAATATATATATATATATATATATATATATTATATATATATATATATATATATATTATATATATATAATATATATATATATATATATATATATATATATATATATATATATATATATATATATATATATATATATTATATATATATATATAGTACAGTAAACCCTCTCTAATTCGAACTAATTGGGGGGAGACCTGGGTCGAATTAGCCGAAAGTCCGAATTATCCGATGGTTACCTCTATCCCCTCCACACAGTAAGAACTCACTGAAACATGCTAAAACAGCACAGGTTGTAGTACTACTTGTACTCACCAAAACATGGCTGATAATGAAGTCTTGAAATGCAATACTACTGTACACTAAGCACTCGGGCGTCACTGATAGCGTCTTCAGGCAAGGGCTGCGTTCAGTAAGGCAATTAACGCGCACAGGTGCACACGGAGGACACGGAGGCGCGTATGGTGGTGACATCTGCATAGAGTATGCCTCGCGCAAGCCCCCGCACTACAGCCCTGGGAGGTGGATCGCTACTGAGTTGCCAGCTCGTGCCACAATTAGGGTATGTAAACAAAGGGAAAAGAAAGAATCACCACTTATTGCCTCCTTAATACTTAATTTCCTGCTGCTATAACTTCTGTTGCATCAAATACATATACAAGTTATTCTGCAACAATAAGAATAGGTGATAGATCAATTTGGCAGCTGTAATCTTGGTAGCAATGTAAATTGTGAAGCGTTCAGTATCATTCAGTAGGGAGGGTGCGGAGGGGTGACCGCTACGGAACGCAGCCCTGGCAGGTGTCTCTCTGGGGATTTGTAAGGTAAAGTTTTCAGTGCTTGAGGTGCTTAATGTGTTGGAGGGGATGTGGAGGCTGGCTGACCAACTGGATGGCACAGAGGAGGTGGAAGTTGCTGCAGAAAACTCTGACAATTCAAATAATGTGCGGACAATTATGGAAAGTTGGAAAGTTGTTGAAAAATTTGAACTTGGCCTGAAACAGGTCGAATTATCCGAAGTTCGAATCATAAGGGTTCAAATAATAGAGGGTTTATTGTATATACACACAAACCTCGATTTCCCGGACCTCCATTTCCCGGATATCGGATTTGCCGGACAAAATCCGAGGACCGGGGATATGTCAGAGTGCCAGACGTTGAAATGCCTGGTCCTGTTCGTAAATTGACAAAGTTGTCCGGCAGTCCGAGCGTCTCCTGTCACCCCTGGTCAGTGTTCGCGCCTCCCGCCAGGTGGCAGCATGCTCAGCAGTCGTATTGTTTACATTTGGGCACGCGACACTCACGGTTCACCTGCACAGCCTCTGTCAGTCCCCTGACTCCCACTGCCCCTGGTGCAGGAACATCTCTGAGACTATTGAACACTTTCTGCTGCCTCCCGCCAGGTGGCAGCATGCTCAGCGGTCGTATTGTTTACATTTGGACACACGACACTCACGGTTCACCTGCACCGCCTCCGTTAGTCCCCTGACCCCCACTGCCCCTGGTGCAGGAACGTCTCTTGAGACTATTGAACACTTTCTGCTGCCTCCCGCCAGGTGGCAGCATGCTCAGCGGTCGTATTGTTTACATTTGGGCACACGACACTCACAGTTCACCTGCAGTGCCTCCGCTAGTCCCCTGACCCCCACTGCCCCTGGTGCAGGAACATCTCTTGAGACTATTGAACACTTTCTGCTGCCTCCCGCCAGGTGGCAGCATGCTCAGCGGTCGTATTGTTTACATTTGGGCACACGACACTCACGGTTCACCTGCACAGCCTCCGTTACTCCCCTGACCCCCACTGCTCCTGGTGCAGGAACGTATCTTGAGACTATTGAACACTTTCTGCTGCCTCCCGCCAGGTAGCAGCATGCTCAGCGGTCATATTGCTTACATTTGGGCACACAACACTCACGGTTCACCTGCAGGGCCTCCGTTAGTCCCCTGACCCCCACTGCCCCTGGTGCATGAACGTCTCTTGAGACTATTGAACACTTTCTGCTGCCTCCCGCCAGGTGGCAGCATGCTCAGCGGACGTAAAAGTCCGTGGCGCGGTAGTTGATATTGGCGGTTGCCAAACAGTAAATACTAGAGTAGAATAAACGTCCGGGGGTGGGTAATGGCATCGGACTTTTTTTTTTTCTTCTTTTTTAGAGGATAATTCCTGGAGTGTTGCAATTCCCGGACTTTTGCGGTTCCCGGACCAGTGCTCCCCCCTATTAGTCCGGGAAAAACGAGGTTTGTGTGTGTATATATATATATATATATATAAAATATATATATATATGTATATATATACTATATATATATATATATATATATATATATAATATATATATATATATATATATATAATATATAATATATATTATATATATATATAATTATATATATATATATATATATATATATATATATTGAGTTTCAGGGTGACAAAGACACTCGTCATACTTGGGGTTGTTTATGCGCAACGTTTTTCGCGTTTCGTTAACAGCATAAACAACCCCAAGTATGACGAGTGTCTTTGTCACCCTGAAACATCAAGATGTACCAAATAAGAAAATCAATTAATATTATATATATATATTATATATATATTTTATATATATATATATATATATATATATATATATATATATATATATATATATATATATATATATATATATATATATATATATATATTATATATATATATATATATATATATATATATATATATATATATATATATATAATATTACCATATTTTTCGATGTATAAGATCTTAAGACATTTTTTTCCAGAAAAAAGGTCTTAAGATCACCCTGCTTACTATACACCTACAGTAAAATATTTTGTACCTTACTCGGCAAAAAGTAAGGGAAACTCCAAAAAAGATATTTAAAAAATGTGATGTGAGCAATTGCCTTAATGACACCAAACATTTTATGTTTATGGAAAAAGTTAAGAGTGACTTTTCAGAGCCTATTAACAGTGAATTCGGTGATGCCATAGAAGATTTTGAAAGTTTTTTATAATGAATAAACAGTGTTTTGATATAAATATTAAACGGCCACATATTACACATTATATGATGGACTTCATGAATTTTATTATTGGCTATCAAATAAATTATGAAGTAATGTAAAGAATAATAAGAAATTTGGCTGATGTTGAAAATATAAGATTTGAACTTTTCCCCCCCTTAAAGATAGTCTTGAAAATAGAGGTGTGTCTTATCCACCAAAAATCACAGAAACTAATTAACAAATGAATAAAACAAAGAAATAATTATCATATATAAGACAATATAGAATAAACTTCAGATCATCAATAGATCTGAAGGAAACAAAATATAAGAGATGGACAAGCAGGCCACCATGTTTTAGAACAATGGGTTTGTTACCTAGAGCTCACCTTTTGGCATCAAATGGTTCATCAAGGAGAATGTTGTCTCTCAGGGTTGCATTGAGCATCCAGGCTTGCTGCCCTACATAAGCACAGGTGCCTTGCAAGTTGACATGACCACTGTTGAGCCTCATGTGGCCTAGCACAGCACTAATTAGGGAAGACTTACCAGCACCAACACCACCACACACACCGACTAGCTCGCCCTGTGGAAGCATGAAATCTTTTCAGCCTCTAGTGCAATCTCTATACAGTGTATTAAAAGCATCTTCAAATGAAAACTTCTACTAAGGAACCAAAATAATGCAAGGGAATACTCATGAGAAAAAAACCAGCATGTAATAATAACAAAATTGAAATATACACACAAAAACAATGCATGGATCAATCCTCACATCATTTTGAGAAGGTGAAGCTCTGTTAAGACTTTTAAAAGAAAAGTTAAAGGTGTTTGGGTGAGACTCCATACCCTAAATGTATCCTAGTTCCTAAATGAACTGTGCTCTTTACAAGCACCTCTATTATCTATTGTGACTATGGTGGCTAGCATATCAGGTATGACAATTAAATCTTCCTCCTGTCATATTTTCTAGTTGAAATATTTGGCCAAAAATTTCACCTCACTTGTGCAGGAAAGGACTAATTACAAATTTTGTAATTCTGCTAATGAATATTTGTGTATACCCACAGTAATTCATCAAAAAATAAATGAATTGACATACATGGAATGTTAGCTAGTTTGCAAGTTCAGAAGAGCAATGGGCATGAAAATAACGGTAGAAAATTATTCAACAGAACGAGTTGGAACAACCATTCCCTTAAACATCCCCATCTTTGCTCCTACACACAAATCTTTTTTATTCTAACTCCCCTCAGTGAGCCAAAAACCGAATATCATATGACTGTTCTTGGCTACATTCACTCTGAACTTTCTTCTTCTACACACTCAAATTCTATAACTAGACTTTGTAGTTTCTCCCTGCTGTCTGCATTAAGTGCTGTATTATCTGCAAATAATAACTAATTAATTTCTTACTGCCTCTGATCTCCATTAACCAGTCTAACCCCTTTTTTCCTAACTCTGACTTTCACCTCCTTCACCAATCTATTCATATTTAGATGTTGAAGAACCATGGAGATGTGACATATCTCTGTCTCCGTCCAACTTTCACTGGGAAGCATTCCCCCTCTTCTCTATCCACCCTCACACATGCCTTACTTTCCCTATGAAAACTTCCGACAGCTCTTGATAACTTTCCACCTACCCTATACATCTGAAGTACTATCTGCCACATTGCTTTTCTGTCAAATTTGTCATATGGTTTCTCCAGGTCCTTAAATGCGATGTACAGATGTCTTCCATTTCCAATGCATTTTCCATACATGTCTTTTAACCTAAACACTAAATCTATACAGCCTCACCCCCTCTTGAACCCATACACAGCGCGCCAAAGCATTGTTCGCGACATCATAACACAGCGCTTCCATACGGGAATTCAGAAAATGTACTCTATGGCAGCCTACTGACTTCCGAGAGAGATATCTTACATATGGCAGCTTGTTTAAGGCACGGGCAGTCCATCAAGACCGTTGAGGAATGTTCAGATGCCACTTGTCAATTATAGATGAAGCATTTCAAAAAGTATCGCCTTCCTTCCCGCGAGTAATTTGAACAGACGCGCATTGGTATGTCTATCATTATTTTCATAATGAGTGGCAAGAAAGACCTAACAAAAGAGCAAATTAAAGTTATTGTATCTCTACACAAGGCAGAGAGGCCAGTGGAAGAAATATCAAGGATTGTGGATGTTACGAGGAGATGAGTGCATAAGTGGGTGGAAAGTTTCACGGTGAGTTGCATCGTCGCGACAGCCGCGACACCAGAACATTATAAGTGGCCAGGGCGAGGGTGTAAAACATCAGCAAGCACCCTAAATGTCATGAAACGTCAAGTGGATGCCCATCCTCAATTAAGAGCAAGAAAAATATTGCGATATGACTTTTACATCCTCGCCCTGGCCACTTATAATGTTCTGGTTTCGCGGCTGTCGGCTGTCGAGATACAATAACTTTAATTTGCTCTTTTGTTAGGTCTTTCTTGCCACTCATTATGAAAATAATGATAGACATACCAATGCGCGTCTGTTCAAATTACTCGCGGGAAGGAAGGCGATACTTTTTGAAATGCTTCATCTATAATTGACAAGTGGCATCTGAACATTCCTCAACGGTCTTGATGGACTGCCCGTGCCTTAAACAAGCTGCCATATGTAAGATATCTCTCTCGGAAGTCAGTAGGCTGCCATAGAGTACATTTTCTGAATTCCCGTATGGAAGCGCTGTGTTATGATGTCGCGAACAATGCTTTGGCGCGCTGTGTACTCTTCATCTTCCAATTAATAATCGTTTTTCTAAATAAATCTTTTGACTTGTGTGGCTCTGATATATATCCACATATCGGAAACCAAGACGATGGGAACTCGGTGAGGCGCTTTCACATGAGGTATTGAACACTGAGACACCACCGTGGCTTGTGTGTCATCTGATCAGTTACCAAGTGATAAAATTGTGTATTTCCTTATTTTTCTTTACATAATAGAAGCTTTTCCAATGAAAATTGTGTACAGTGTACTATATGGGACATTTTGTCTTTAAATAGCCATAGTTCAGGGAATTTAAAAGATTTGTTATGAAATTTTGTTGACCCTGTCACGCTGGTCCTGATGGTGGCTGTCCGAGTTGCCCACCCAAGGTTTCATATTACTCAAACATGTCCGAGTTTTATGAAAGTCCGCCGAGATTATTTGTCCAGGGAATGCAGGGTTCGAGTTAGAAGGGTCTGAGTTAGAGGGGTTCTACTGTATATGTAAAACACCTACAACTTGAGCAAGGCACTTATGGATACATATTAACCCAATAGCAATAATTAGTGTAAAAATATGGAAACTTAGAAGCATGTACATAAGAAAAACTGCAAAATTTGTGTTCATATAGGCAAATAAAAAAAAATGGGTATGATAACAATTATTCCATCTTTTTACCTTATTCATGCAGAAATCTAGTCCATACAAAACTTCAATATGCTGGAGTTCCCCTTCTTGAGACAAGAAATGGTCGGCCTGGGATGAGACTTCCTTCTTTGATTCCTTCTTCCTAGTGGTAATATAATGAAAAAAATATTCAGTATTGTTGTTGTTACGCACACACACACATACACATTTTTTAGCAAACGGATTCAATGTTATGAAGACATAACAAAGAACTTAACAAAGGAAGAGAAGATGAGTATATGCCTAAGTACAGCTTCACAAATAGAGCAATACAGTACTCTCCCGAGTTTGACGCTATCCGAGTTTCGCGATCCTCGCGTTTCGCGCTGAGTCCTAAATTCTTACCATCCCGACTTTCGCGCATTATCTGCCCGAGTTTCACGCTGCTTCATGCACGTAAGAAATTTCAAAGAAAAAAAAACTATAAAATATACAGATTTTATACCGGTAATCGGTAGTTAAATCTACCGATTTTCTCGGTAGGCTTCTTCTTCTTCTTGTGACCTCTACCCCTTAGTATCGCTCCGCAGATCCTCTCCTCTCCTCCTCTTCCTCCTCATCCTCTCCTCTCCTCTAGTGTTGGCCGAAGCCACCACCACGGGAGGCGGGTCACAAACCCCTGGCTAACAATTTCCAAGAAAAAAAGAAAAAAAACAGATTTTCTACTGGGAGCCGGTAGTAAGATCTAGCAATTTTTTCGGTATGCTTCTTCTTCATCTTCTTGTGATTTCTACTGCGTATCAAAATTAACAAGGGAGAAGTTGACAAGTTTGTTAACGAAGGAGACAAAATTGAAGAGGACCTATGAAGCGATATTAAGCGACAAAGGTCACAAGAAGAACACCCGGTACCCATTCACTGCTGGGTGGACAAGGGCTTGGTTTTTTTTAGAAAGCAGCCCATCTATATCCGCTCCGCCCGGGGATCGAACCCGGGACTTCTCGGTTGTGAGCCGAGCGTGCTACCCCTACACTACAGAGTACCCAAAGAGTTGCTCTGGCAGGATTCGAACTCGGAACATTGAGCTCACCACTCCAAGATCCAAGATGCTAACCACTCGGCCACCGCCTCTCTCAGCGGTGGGAGAGGCGGTGTTTCTCCCACCGAAGTGTCTTTCTGTTGGTCTGTTTCCATGTTCTTTGGCATATCGTACAATGTTTAGCTTGTATGTGATAGTTTTAGTAAATCGTTTTGATGAATTCGCCATGAGTGATCATTTCCAGGACTAAAAAAAACCTTGTGATACGTGTGTGACAGCCTGGTGGTAAATGATGCATCAACACTAGCTGATGATAGATGGCGCTGCTGGCGGTAGCCTCAGCGGCGAGACGTAAACATCAGAGCGTGTGGACAGATTAGTTGATTTGAATGTCTTATGGTATTTGAAATACACACAAACCTCGATTTCCCGGACCTCCATTTCCCGGATATCGGATTTGCCGGACAAAATCCGAGGTCCGGGGATATGTCAGAGTCCCGGACAATTTTTTTTTTATTTTAATTTTATTTTTTACGTTGGAATGCCTGGTCCTGTTCGTAAATTGACAAAGTTGTCTGGCGGTCCGAGCGTCTCCTGTCACTCCTGATCAGTGTCCGCGCCTCCCGCCAGGTGGCAGCATGCTCAGCGGTCGTATTGTTTACATTTGGGCACACGACACTCACGGTTCACCTGCACTGCCTCCGTCAGTCCCCTGATTCCCACTGCCCCTGGTGCAGGAACATCTCTGAGACTATTGAACACTTGATGCTGCCTCCCGCCAGGTGGCAGCATGCTCAGCGGTCGTATTGTTTACATTTGGACACACGACACTCACGGTTCACCTGCACAGCCTCCGTTAGTCCCCTGACCCCCACTGCCCCTGGTGCAGGAATGTCTCTTGAGACTATTGAACACTTTCTGCTGCCTCCCGCCAGGTAGCAGCATGCTCAGCGGTCGTATTGTTTACATTTGGGCACACGACACTCACGGTTCACCTGCACCGCCTCCGTTAGTCCCCTGACCCCCACTGCCCCTGGTGCAGGAACGTCTCTTGAGACTATTGAACACTTTCTGCTGCCTCCCGCCAGGTGGCAGCATGCTCAGCGGACGTAAAAGTCCGCGGCGGGGTAGTTGTTATTGGTGGTTGCCGGAGAGTAAATACTAGAGTAGGATAAACGTCCGGGGGTGGGTAATGGCATCGGACTGTTGCGATTCCCGGACTTTTCCGGTTCCGGGACCAGTGCTCCCCCCTATTAGTCCGGGAAAACGAGGTTTGTGTGTACTTGTAACAGGTAGGTACTGAGTACTGAGGAAGTACTACAACATTCATCTTGGAAGATGCAGGAGTATTTTTCAGGGTATTTTGGGGGAATAAAGGG
This sequence comes from Chionoecetes opilio, assembly GCA_016584305.1. Taxonomy (NCBI): domain Eukaryota; kingdom Metazoa; phylum Arthropoda; class Malacostraca; order Decapoda; family Majidae; genus Chionoecetes; species Chionoecetes opilio. Next base: position 251,858 of record JACEEZ010008075.1, read on the forward strand.
CTTTTTATAGGCCATAACATACGCTACACCTCGCACCGGAGTAAATAAGCATTTTTCAGTGTATTCAATAACCCGAGTTTCGCGATCCTCGAGTTTAGCGCTATGCCGTTGGAAGAAAGCAAGCGAGAAACTCGGGAGAGTACTGTATACCAATAGATCAAAGGAATGCACAACCATAGAAAGTGGTTTGTGCAGGCAGTATACAAAAAAATTCAAAAGTATGATAAATGGTATCAAATGATGGGATGATGCTAGCTAAAAATCAGCCTACAGATACAGTCCTAAAATCATACAATTATAATAATACACACAGACACACAAAACAGAGACCAGTCACGGGGATGATCGAATGCAATGGGTAATCTCCTGCCCTAACAAATCACTTGTCTTCGTGACCAGCCGTTGTGAAGAAGGATCTGCCATTTTGTTATAAAAGGGAATATATGGGAGCTCCAGGGGTCTAATTTTATAGGTAAAATACCAACATCTCATTTGATCAATAGAAATTGGAGAAAGTAATGCTGTGTTTATGAGTTAGTTGATTTCAACATGGCAGGGAGTGGCGATTTCACAACCCTCTCGGGGGGATCAAGTGTGAGTAATAATTATCTAAGATTTAAAAGTGCAAATAAGAACTATGAAA